>JAOXJP010152682.1:0-13074 GCA_025762735.1 Platanus orientalis | reverse complement strand
GGTATGAATAGAAGCTCCCCTTTTGGAGGTGTTATTAGTTGGGAAGCAAATGAGTCGGATTCGTTGCGGATAGTAGTACATCCAAATTTGGCTCATTTATTTTCCATGTGTATCTGAATTCGATTATTATCCGAGTGAATATTTGATAAGCATGTTCGAATTCGTATTTGTTAAGTTTATTGGATATAATTGGATATTCAGTTAACAGATAACCAAATATTAAAAAATTTAAAATTTTTTATATGATAGAGTGATAGGGTTTAGTGTAGACTGTTGGATTCATTTTGATCCAGTGGTCTACACTCATTCTATATATATGTTTACATATATTAAAAAATATATTATATATATTTATTATATTAGCCGGATATCAAATATTATCTGTGACGAATATGTGAATATTGGTAATTGGTTAATTTATAATCGGATATTTTTTAATCGAACGGATATTTAATCGAAACGGATACATGTATATCCGTATCTACTTTAAACGAATATGAAAATGAACCAGAGTCGGATAATAATCTGCATCCCTAGCTATTATAAGCTCCCTTACTATTTAGAAGTGGGATGGACTAGTAGCACCCCCAAAAATACTCACCAGCCCCCCTTTTTTGCTCATCACACCCTGTCCCCTACCTAAAATACCCTCACAACCCTAAACCCCTTATTTCCCTCTTTTTTCCTCACCACACCCCACATTTTCTCTTATTCCTCTTTTCTCTCATCCCTTACATAAAACCACCTCCATTCCCAACCTCTCTTCCTCACTAATCTCTTATTCCTCTTTTCTTTCTTTCTTCTTCCTCTCCTCTCTCTTCTTCCACTCTTCTCTCTTCCTTCCTCTCTTCTCTTTTCTCTTGCTCATCTCTTCCCGCCTCTGGCCACCACCACTGCCGTTGTCGGACGAACTTGCCACCGCCACCGCCTCCTCCCCAACTAAGTGTTTTTTTAAATAGAGTCCCGTTCGGAGGTACAAGTTTGAATAGGACCCCAAGTTATATCTTTTTCTAGCGGTTAATTCAGTTTGTAACAGTTATGGATGCCAGCACTTCTCACACATCTCGTGTACCATTGACAGCATCGGCCAGATGAAATTGCAGTGCCCATAGGTTGAGAGCGTCCACTAAAGCATCAGAAACATCAGTGTCTCGTTAAGTATATGATAACTTAGCGTATTTATACACCAAGGAAGCTGAGGCCGAGGAGGCTCCTGTTTTTTAGCTCCTAAAGACCCTTCCTTATTATTGAGTTTTAGGACACACAAGTCTTCTACATGGGTGTCGGTTGCATATCTGAAGCTACTGGCAAATTTGTGGGAAGTGCAGGAGTATGCGTGGGGTGCTGCAGCCCTAGCTTATCTCTACTGTCAGCTAGGAATGACAAGTCGGGTGGATGTAAAACATATGGCAAAGTACATCACATTGCTTGAGGGTTGGATTTATGAGCACTTTCCTCACTTCACACCTAATCGCAACCTATCATACACCAAAGACAAGTTGCATGTCTATAGATGGACTTCGCCGAAAGAGACAGAGCCATTTGGAGAGAACTTACGGGTCATGCGGGAGACACTTGACGCATTAAACATTAATAAGGTATTACATTAAACATACATTTGTTTACGTCAGTTACGTAATCTTTATTTAAATTATATAAATGTAACCATTACCTTGATTACTTAATTAACGTTCATTTGAACTTATTTTTGCAAGTGTGTTGGACCTCATACGAGGACCCTGGCTTCTGAGTGCAATATCCATTTATTGATATTACATTCTATCATGGCATGCTGAAGTGCCTTAATTTGGTCAAGCATTGCCATCCGAAATGGGTGCTAAGACAATTTGATCAGATCCAGTACATTCCTTCCCCTCCATTGACCCCATGAAAATGTTTGCACGGTGCCCATCCCATCTAACTAGTATCAGGTAGAATATCCGTACATTGATAGGATGTGAAAAATTGAGATAATCATGTGCTTAGCAATAAGGCACAATCAAGTGAAGTTGGATTTCCTGGAGAGTACCTTGGAGTATATGCATTGGTATACACATGTGTCCCACCTATATGTGTAGAACCCTGAGTTCTGATCCACATATGATGTCGGTTAGTCCTCAAACACTAGCGCACCCTCGATGTCAATTGATCCACGTCATTTACGTGCATGAGGGATTTTGGAACCTATCGTCGAATGTAGTGTTAGTTCTATACCTCCAGAGGACATGTTTCATGCAATTGAGGAGATTGTATACCTATTTCGTGACATTTCATTAAATCCAGCCGTTGTTCCCTAGGATATAAGTGCTCAAGCTACTTCTGATAGATGCACTTTCCACACTTTCTTCTGCAAGCATCGTAATGAAGAAACATTTTTTTCGCACTTTTTGTATTTTGTTTCTCAATATTTTTTTGGTAAGTATGCTTGAGACGCTTAACTGTCACACTTTACTTAATGTGCAACTACAAACCATTCCCAATTCCTTAACAAAAAAAAAATTTGACACATTAAACTGCTTCAAATTCAGAGTTGGAAATTAAAGTGAGCAACCTGTATCATCCTTAAACAAATATGATACGCACTAGGGGATAAAAAGGTCAATTATTTAATCCCATTGTTGGGTCATGGTGAAGGAGCTGTGGAGTGAAAGACACTTAGAAAATTTGAACATACCTGGGTCAATTCGGACCTGGAGGTCCGAAAAGAACAAGTTATACACCTCCATATTATTTAAACATACAAGCTTGGGTCCGCGCGCAAAACAAACAAACCCATAAAAAATAGTTTGAATAGACACACGATGAACTTATAAAACACAAGATTAAACAAACACACAAAATGACTATCGAAAGCATAAAAGGGTGATCTAGACAACACTCTCAGTCTCCCTGAATCAATTAACTTCTTGTCCTTTTATAGACAAAAGGAGGACCGGATTTGAAAGTGAAATCCAAAACAAAATAAACATGTAGGTTAACATGTAGACGGTACCCATGTGAAGCCATATGATGGGATAAGTGCTGCATGTGAGATTGTCTGCCAACTGGGATCAGTCGCTGTCACTTTTGGCTGGGTCATCCCAATATCCGATAAAAGCAAAAGATTCTACTAAGTTGTCCCCAAGAAAACCTGTGCGGTCAAAGAAGGCTTCGAGACTATCGAACAAGTGTTGGGATATGGGATGTTGTGGGTCCGCTGCAATGATGACTGGAATGTCCGCATAGCTGATATTATTGATTGTGCACATGTGGTCTTTGAACAGAACCCAATCAGCCAAGTGGGAGTTGTATTTGTCTACCAGATTATATGTGTACCATTGGATAATCTCTACTCGTGGATCATGGGTATAGTACACATGTTCTTCTTCATTATCCCAAATTATGTCGGTAAGATTTTTGAAGGTGATCATGGCATATTTGGCATGATGCACTTGCAATAGTTGTTGCCATGTTGTAATGGGATGGAACCACTGAAACCACTTCATGAGACCTGCTTGGTTATGGGTGAGGGATGGTTTAATAAGGCATTGGTTTAGGTAGGTAAGAAGTCGGGGATATCGAAGATGAAGGCTATAGTATAAGCTTCGAATAGGTATTAGAGATAACAAAGGGTTTTTTTTTGGGACATGGTAGTAATTTCGGACGAAATAGGGGATGAGGTAAGGGTAATCTGGGTAAGGGATGTGTTTGAAGACTCGACCGTGTTCAAAGATAGAAATCTCAAGGTATTTCTAAAAATTGGTGGTACTTCGTTTGGTTTGAAGGAATTCGAGGATTTGGGTACGAACTTCAAACGGAAGATCATGGATACGTTCTAAGGGGCATACAAGGGGAATAGGCATGAGAGAGCTGGTTGGTTTACGGGAGAAGTAGTCAGCGAGGACATTGTTGATTCCTTTGATGTTTACAATATGAAAATCCATTGTGGAAACCAATTTTTCCATCGGAGGAGTTGTGGATTGGGCAACAGTTTTTTCTTGAACTGCAGCATTCTGGGATTTCTAATGTGAAATGATGGCCAATGAGATGAAATTAAAAATTTTCAATAACTCGTTTAATGGCTAGGATTTCTTTGAACGTGAAATGGTATTTTTGTTCAGCTTGTGAGAAGATTCCACTTTTATATCCACATGGGTATCTCATCCCTCTAAGGTCTTCATAAAGAACAACACCCCATTAAGTTTTGTTGGCATCAGTTTGAAGAATTCTGGAGCCAGAGCCAGGAATCTGAAGGGGAGGAAGCTTTGTGGAGCAAACTTTTAAGAAGTGGACTGTTATTGTGGGTTTTGTCCCATGGGGGGTCTTTTTTCAGTAACTGGGAGAGACATCCTCTGTGACTTACAATGTGGGGGAAAAATCAGCCATGTAGTTGACAAGACCAAGAAACTGCTGGATTTGTTTGACAGATATCATCTGATCAGGAAAGTCCTGGAGGGCGGTAAATATGTGCGGTTGTAGTGAATATTGCCCATTTGAGATGTGCATGTTGAGAAAATCAACTTCTTTGGTGGCCAAAACCATCTTTTTGGTTGAAAGCATGATGTCATATTGCTACAGTATAGCGGAGAAGTGATGGAGCAGTTGGAGTTGAGACTGATCATCTAGAGAAAACAACAGAATGTCATCAATATAAACCAGGGTATTGTTCAAAATTGATTTGAATATTGTGACCATTACCTTTTGAAAATGTGACAGTGCATTTTTTTAGACCAAAGGACATGACTGTCCATTGATAGTGGTGGTTGGGAATGGAAAATGTTGTTTTGGGCCTATCTTCTGGGTGAACTCCAAGTTGCCAAAATCCTGCTTTGAGATCAAATTTGGAAAAAATTATGGCATTTGTAAGATGTTGGAAGAGGGATGATCTATGAGGGATAAGAAATTTGTCATCTGCCAAGAAATGATTGAGTGGTTGATAGTTAATGACAAGACGGATTTTTCCTCTGGTTTGCTCGGCTCTTTTATTGACATAAAAGGCTTCGCATGCCCATTGGGATGAAGTGGGTTCGATTAGTCTCTCTTATTCTAGCTAGAGTAATTCTTGAACTGCAACGGAATAATGGGTTGGATTCATGCCCCTGTGACTAGCTTAAGTCGAATTTACATCTTCATTGAGATTGAAAGGTAAGGTGACAAAAAATTGGGGATTTTGCCAAAGGGGTTTAGGATATTTGAGGAGAAACTCACTTTGGGATTCTGTACAACTTTGGGTGGTAAGGGTAGCTATGATTTGGGAAAAAGGATCAGGGTTTAGGTGGTGGATATACAGTTTGGGAATAGGAGACCAGTGAAGAAAGTATTCCTTGTATCATAATCCATTGGAAGTCCATCAGAGATGAGGAATAGTATGGAGGATGTCAAATCCGATGATCAAATCTTTGCCAAAAAGGTGGGAGCCAAGGACCTGATGTTGGATGGTAAGGGTAGGAAAAAGTTGGATGAGAATGAGTTTGCTAATTTTATCTATTTCAAAATGTGCTCCATTAGCTGCCCTTAAATTTTGGGAAAATGGCTTCCAGTGGTATGAGGGGATTAGTTTAGGGTTAATGATGGAGGTTGCAATTCTTGTATAAAAAAAATACAATAACATGGAATGGTTTTGCATAGGCTATTAATCTAATTAGGACTTTGGAAGTAGGAACGACCTGGGAGTGATATGATGGTGATGAGGTGGCAAAGATGTCGTTAATTCCATAAGTTTCAGACTGCTCGTCAAAGCGGGTTGAATCAGTATCACTGTCAGTTACAGGAACCTGGATGGCAAATAGTGTATCTGGTGCTCTTTCATCTTTGAGGGAGAATATTGATTCAGCATCGGAGAATTCTTCTGGATCAACATATTAAAGGATATATTGGAAGAGTCTTTCTTTCTTTCTTTTGTTTGGGTAGTTTTTTGCAAAATGTCCTGGCTGGTTGCAGACATAACACTTAGAGCTTTTGTTGCCTTGGAATTTTCTTTTGGAGATAAATTTCCACTTCTTTTTTTGGAATTTCTTGTGTCGACTCTTAGGAGGAAAATGATAAGAGAATTCTTTCCTGAAATGTTTTTTCTTGGATGATGGGCAGAAATGATCCTTTTTATGCTTACATTTTATGGAGAGGTCTTTTCTTTCGCAAACAATGCCTATTTTTTCCCATTTCTTTGAATGTGCTGAGAAACTTCTTTTGATTACACAAATTTTCTAATGCAAGGAGAGCATTTTGGTAGATTTCTCCCAAAGAAGCTTATTGGAGGGCTATGCCTTTTGTTTCTAGCAATTTGAAAGATTCATTGCCAAGTGGATCCGAAAGAGAGTTGAGAAAGGCTTGCTTCAAGTTGGGGTCATCCATCCCTTTCAAGAGATAAAATCTTTTTGACATTTTGTTGTAATGTTTTTCGAGATCTTTTCTCTTGTAGGAACAACATTTCATGCTAAGGAACTCTTCTCTGGAAATGGTAGTTTGATGTGTAACTGCTCCAAGAAACTCTGTATGAAGGATAGCCATGAAATTGTCAATGGAGGTTGATTGCAAGGCTTGTAGTTGGTGGTATTCTCCAAGGTTGATCCACCACTCTCATTCTTCCACTGAGTCAAGAGGCAAATTTGCAGAGGATATCTCTGAAGCGGGCATCTGGGGATTGCATTTCAGCATCGATCCATGCATACACTTGAAGAAGTTGGTCTCTCCATTGGGACGGAGGGACTTCATCAATGGAAAATAGGGTTTTAACGTCCATGGTGTCTGGAAAAACTCTTCTCTGTTCAGGAGGTATGTTGTAAGGATTTGGGGTGGGATCAGGTTGGGGATCTTTAACATGTGGTGGATCTTGCTCCATATCGTTGTGCATCAAAACTTCTAATGACTGGTTAGAATAAGAAGTTTTTGGATCAAAGAGGGCATTTAGTTCAGGAGAAGGTTTAGGGTTAATGGAAAGTGATTTGAGAAAGGGAGAAATAAGATTTGTTGGTTCTGATAGGTCCATGGGGAACATAGATGGGTGGGAACGAGAGGAGGCCCCAATTATGGGGTCTGGTGGGTCTGGTAAGACGATAGGGTTTTGTGTTCTAGAGGTAGAAGGCCCGGGTGATGGGGTTGGTCTGGTAAGCTCTGGTTGTGTTGCAGGTGGAGGTTTGGAGTATCGTGGTTTAATTACATGGTGGTATGATGATGGGAACATGTCATAGAGGTGTTGGTTGAGTAAGAGTGGTTAGAATGTTGTTTGAGATTGATAAGTAGGTTGAGGTAGAGGTTGTAACGTAGAGGGTAGGTTAGATAAAAAGGATTGGGTGGGAGGATGAGTGTAGATAGGTTTCTGGGCCTCTTGGAACTATGATGAAGCTTCAATGGATTTGAGTTGGTTTTCAAGATGCCTATTTTTTGCCTCTTTAGTCGTGATCTGGGATGATGCTACCGAGAATTCTTTGACTGTAGTGGCGATGGTATATAATTCCTTTTCTAAGATCTTGATCTTGACTCAGATCTCCGAGATTATTTCTTCAATGAAAGATAGTCTTTTTGAGACTGTTTGAGTCATGGATTCTTGATTGCGAAGAATTTTTTGCAAGGTGTGATTTTGAGCCACTACATTTTCTACTTGCCAATTCAATGCTGCTTCTACAGGGGAAACACTTTTGCTGGCGCCATCAGGGTTCTTTATGGAATGATTCTTGATCTTCCACTAGTGTTTTGCCTTTTGTTGAGGATATTCAAAATCTTCAATAGATGGGAACTGTTCTTGGAAAGCTGAGGATTCTGGAGAAAACATGAAGCAGTCAATAGATTGCTTAGGTGATGGGGTAGGATGGTTGGGCCTAAGTGGCTTACAAGAGTTGGATTTATTCAGAAGGGCAAGGGCTTTTGGTAATATGGCTGTAGAGTAAGTAGTGGAGGAGGTTTACTGGGTGGAGTGGATCCCTAATTATCCGGAGAAAAAGGTTTTTGGTCCTTCTTTCTGAGATAAAGAACATAGTTGTTAAATTTTCCTGATGATTCACCGAGAAGCCCTACTTCTAGGTCGCCATTTTCATATCTTTCTTGGAGGACTTGTTGCTGGGATTTTTGTCCTTGTTTCTTTTTAGGATAGAGCTGTCTTTCTTGCTCAAACTCTAATTCGGTTTCTCTGGAATCTGCTTCATATTCTTCGTAGGTATAGTCAACTACCTGGTGTTTTCTTTTTTGGAGTTAGTGGACCATGATTTGTTGTTCTTGACTTTTGGGGTGGAAGGGGACCTGTTGGATCATCAGCTAGTCCATTATGGGAAATGTTGTTGAGGAAGATCCTGTTTCTTTCTCAGAGATAAACCTGGTTTCCACTGATCCATCTTTTTTTTTGACAAAGAATGGAGTTGTGGAGTGGACTGTCTATGTCTTTGCATGCATATTTTCATAGCTGGTAATCCATTTATCCGGAAGCAACAACTGGAGTTGTTCATTGGTGAGTTGTCTTGGAACATAAGTGCAATGAGGCACTCTGTTAGTATCCACATTGATGAATAAGGCATCTTCTGTTTGGGAGAATTCGGGTATAAAGATGTCAAAAGAATGGTTCTGGATCCTATAGGCAACTTGGTGGTGGACCGTTGTTGCATAGGAAGTAGCTATCTGAGGTGCTCCTGTAATTTGGACTTGGACGGCTAATGCATTGAAAGCATGGGGATCATTGAGGGGAATGTTGAAATTTGGATACAGTGTGACAAACACAATGCCAACATTAAGTATTGTTTGAATGGTGCCTATAACCGCATGACTGTGATTAGTGAACCTTGTATCCACAAGGGCTAGGTAAGAGGCGATTGGGAGGCCTTTTCTTCCATGGAAGGTCAGGGCTGTTTTGATAGCTCCGAGGTGCATATGTGTATATCCTTGGGCTAACCATGATTGGAGGTACTCTTGAGGGAGTTCAATTGGGAGAAAATGTTCTGCTTCATCAGTTGGAACCTAGTTTTGATTGAACTTTGAAGCTTGAATGTATTCTTTTACCATGGAGGGGGTACTTTTCCCAATAAGTCTCTTAATGGATTTTTTCAAACCAGTGATTGGTTTGACATAAACTGAGTAAGGTTTAACAACTGGGAAGTCGGTGGGGGGGGAACTTTGGCTTCATCTGGAAGATATTCTATCTCATATAAATACTCTAGTTTGGAATAAGTAGTAGATCTGAAATAAGAGGAGGCAGAAAAAGAAGGTATGGGGATTTCCATGGAATGATAATAATCTTGTATCTTTCTCTTTGTTGCTAACTGTCTGCACTTCTAGTTTGCTATCTCATTTTTTAGGTAATGAATGGTATTCCTATGAATTGCACGTCTCAATAACAGCCTTTTCCTGCTTTGCTTTCTCTTGAGACGTTCCCCAACTTAGGAATTAAATCTTTGGGTTTTATGGTTTGGTCAAACTATTTTTTTTATGGTTTTGTTTGTTTTGCACGCGGACCCAAGTTTGCATGATTGTAAAAAATGTTTAGGGTTTCGGGTTTAGGGTTAGGGAATGTAGGGTTTGATATATCTTGGCTAAGTTATGAATGTTTGATAGTAAAAAAAAAGAACCCTCATATAGGCGTTAAACTACAACATATCTTTATTATTAAAAGAACCGTTAAATTATAATCGCTAAATACATCAATAGTCTAAATCTAGCATATATTGTGTAGCAACATCCGAACTAACAACATTTTTGAATTGTTGTATCCGGGGTTGATATGCTAAAATCTCTCATCCAGCTACAATGGGATCTTGATACTGATACTAGTTCGTCACTATAGGCGGAATAGGATGACCCGATAATAAGAAGACCTACAAAAAATGTGACAACACTACGTAATGTTTAAAACAGTTGTAATAACAACATCTTGGAATAAGCGACAACAAATACCTGAATGAAATGATTTTCATTCACAAACCCGATAACTTAGTGGGTAGTTGTAGACAACAGACGTGATCTAAGTGGTAGGAATGTTAGGCATTGTTACATGCTCGAGTGATATAAAACCATATCATAACGTGATGCTATGAGATGTTTGCAGTCTGACATGGTCATCCAATAGACATATCCTAGGTAGTCATCAAAGCATGATAGTAGCTAAACCATCTCATCAACTTGTTCATGACTTCTGTATATCTGCTTATAATGTGACAGATGACTTTACAACTCGTTTAACAAATGCATTCTTATCTCCTGTCAATCGTCTTTGGGATATCCCAGCAATCCAACAATTGCCTTAAATCCGTAATTTCCATCAGCCGCCATATTTCTAGTTAATCCAATATAAGGCCTTAACCCTATGGGAAATCGTCGTTAGACCAATTCAAAATACCTATTAAATAAATAAGAAAATATAATATGTTAAATAAACGAACACATCATAATTTATATTGGTATTAAAATATTAGTCTTACCTTTTTCCTCGGTCTCCTCTAAGATTGTGGTCGCTAGGATTGTAGTAGAGTGTTAGTCGTACTTATAGTTATAGGTGGAGAATAACTATCCTGCACTGAAGATAAAACTTTGAATTCAGATGATTCACGTTGTATAGATGTGTCAATTTTCGTGTGTAGGCGACCTCTTGTAGTTGTCTTCACCTCCGGTTCCATCAGATATGAACTATCTGGCACTACTATCTCTCTCAACTTCTTTAACATCTGTAACTTCCTTGTAGGATTATATTCATTGAACTATTGCAAAAACATATGTAAGTCATCAATACAATCCAAATGCTGCCCTGACTGGGTTAAGGTACTTAGCATGTCAAGCTTACGCTAATGTGAATGTATAGAATCAAGGAAAATTGGGTGACCTTCCTTCATGCATCGTGGAATCTCATGTGCGTATGGTAACCTATACGTGCATCGACAAACACAAACACATACAGAAATATCAACACCAACAAAGTTGGCTTGTTTCACCTCAAACAAAACAATCTCCATCTCCTATATAGAAAATGTTGTCTCGAAGCTCTTTAAATTCAGAAGGCTTGAAGTTGTGTTGAACGATTGTCTTATTTTTCTAGAAAGATGCTTTTATGCTTGTATGTTACAACTCAAGCAACATATGTATACTAGTTCAAAAGGACTCAAAATCTCATTTATTCGATCCGAGTTGCCTCTTTAGCTTTGCATGCGCATTCTCAACCCTATTTATTGTAGTTGACCCAAAATGCATCTATATATTCGTCCAAACAGCCACAAATCTATCTTTATATACATCTAGCCAATTACTTTACACATATTCGAGTGCATCCAGATACGTGTTGAATTTATGATTCAATGATGCGAGATTTTGAAAGTATTATTCTTCTGTTACTGACAACACCAATATATTTCAACTCATGATGAATCAGTTCTAGTTCTATTTTGTCAAAAACTTTTTCTTACACTTCGTAAGAACATTCCTATTGATGTGCCATTTGCACAATAAATATGTAGCAGTAGGAAATACTGTAGATATTGCATTCATCAAAACCACCTCCTTGTCTGTCACAATAACATTAGGCTAGATCACATCATGCAAAACACTCAATGCCCATGTGAAGTTATTTACACTCTCATATTGGAGATATATAAAGGCTACAATGAAAGTCATGGTAGTAGATGGCAATCCGACAATCTCCAAAAGGGGCATACAATACCTATTCATTTTGTAAGTGCAATCCTTGATCAAAACATGTGGAAATGTACGTAGCAATTCCAAATTAACCAAATGTGCCCAAAACAAACAGTCACGGTCTCGGTATCATTGATTTGTCTATGACACTCGATGTATCCATGCTCTGCCAACTGTCCCAATAGTTGTTACATTTGAGATCTTCCACCTTTCTCTGTTATTCTATGTTTCTGTTGTGCATTGTTTATTGTCTTAATTGTGGTAATATTTAAGGTGTTTCTTTGTTTTTGTGCAACCAAAATATCCTTTGGTCGTATCCTACTCTTTGACATGTCAACCAATAACGAAGTCTTTTCTTACGGCAGTCTCCACAACAGAATGATTATGTACACCATACACTACTAACAAAATCCAATCATTATCAGTGGATAGATTTTTACCATTCAATTCAAACGGACATCCACATTTCTTGGTACCTGACACCACATTTTGTTTTTGTTTTTTTGTTTTTTTGTTTAATCATAATGCACATATTTTTTAGGCTCTCTGTATTGCCTACTCCTCTCACATACAAGGATAATTCTTGATTTCTTTGAGGATGCACTAGAATCTGACTTCTTAGTAATAATAACGAAACAATTTCTTCACCCAATCTCGACTACCCACTTACATAAGTCTTTACAGCTCTTGAATATCTATAAAAAAGTATAACATAAAAATCCAAGCATAATAACTCATAAAATCTTCCCACAGTAATTCAAAAAACTTTACTTCATACATGATAAACTAACTAGTATAATCCATTACCATCTTGGTAGAAACCTTGTTAAATTGGCTCGAAACATCACCCTACAGTTGGAACATTGCAAAAAAAGATCAATATATACATTTGAAATTTTTTTTTATAAGTTTGTTCGGACCTCAAGGTCTGTGCAAACTGGATTTTGTTTGGACCTTAAACGATTAAATGATTTTCTTGCTCCAATTCGACTCTATGATGATTCATTGAGTGATTACAATTTCATTTTCTGGGTTAATAGGGGTAAGAAGATCATTTTACTGATGGGCATGGGTTGGAATTTTGAAAAATCTTTAAAACAGGGGTGTGGTGAGCTTTTCTGGGGGTGCCATTAGTCGCTCCCCCTTAAAGCTCTCTTTTAAAATCTTGTAGAATTCCCAAAATACCCCTTATTTTTTAAACCCAAAGCGTGTAGGTCATCACCATCACTAGGGATGCAAGTATCCAATCATCATCCGACTCTGGCTCATTTTCGTATTCGTTTAAAGCAAATACAAATATATATGTATTCGTTTCGATTAAATATCCGTTCGATTAAAAAATATCCGATTATAAATGAACCAATTACGGATATATACATATCTGTCACGGATAATATCCAAATTCGATTAAATATTTGGTTAACTATCCGTGTCCGATTATTATCCGGTACCGTTTAATATATAATATATATAATAATTTTTTTATATAAATAT
>JAOXJP010152671.1:0-13074 GCA_025762735.1 Platanus orientalis | reverse complement strand
CTTGGGGGGGGGGATTTTCCCTTTCTCTTTGGTTCATTCAAGGACATAACACTTTTTTTCGTCCATGTTTTCAAAAGGAGACAATAATCAGTTATGAGACTCTTTTATCAGAGTTCTCCTAACCTATCTTGTTTTCTAATTTGATAGTTAACTCTTCTTCACATGTAGAACGAAACCTAAACTTAACATCATTTTAGAAGTTAAATCACAATCTTTGGATTTGTAACCGATCCAATGACTATATACATTACATAAAACAATCTCTACCAAGAAGTGTTTGTAGTTACCTTTAAGTATATATCGCATCTGTCGAAATGATGCAATTTCACGCATCTTTAGCCTGCGATGCTATCACTTTGTTCTCTTGGGGTGAATTGCCAATCTTTAACTCCTTGAAAGATTAATCAAATCCAGGCAGTTCTTGAACTTTTTTCCTTCTTTTATAGTAACTTTGTCAATATATATGTTGCATTGTCATCTGCACAATATTCTTCAAAGATATATATCTTGGCCAAATGAATAGAATTCTAGCTGTCACGACGCAACTACATTCTATCCTGCCTTATCCTAGCTCCGTAACTAACTCCATCATAGATATAGCCTTATTGGCATTTTCAACAGGGAGAATGATTGTCTGAGTTGACACAGGCCTACGTAGGCATGCCATTCATTGGCACATGGTGTGCTTTTGAATTTGGTGTCTTTTTTTTTCTACACTTGAACACTTTTTTGAACCTTACCACTTATTTTGCTTTTGCTGTGGATAAGGCAATTATTGATTATAGCATTCCTTTCATCTAAGTTAGATACATAATGTGCATTGACATAACCCATGACAAGATTTGACCCATTTTGGTTGTTGGATGCAATTTCGAGACCTGCCATACCTTTCAAGTATTCAAAAAACCATTTAATTGCATTCCAATGTTCCCTTCCTATTATGCTAATATACACATTGATGAGAAAAATATGTTCTATTGTATACCACAATGTACATAAAGCTCTCAACCACGCTAGCATACAAACATAATGACATCTTTTAATTCACCATTTGTAGATGGATGCCTTGAATCAACTTATCATTTGTCATGTGAAATTGATCTAAAACCTTTGCCAACCTCTTTTGAGTTACCATCATTTTTTTTTTTTTTTACTTTTTATTCATGTAAATCTCCACACCAAAGTTCTGTTTTGTAGCAACTATATCTTTCACTTCAATTTCCTTGCTCAACATAGACTTCAACTTATAAACGTAATGAATATTCTTGACAACAATCTATATATCAACAACATACAACATAAAGAGAATAATGAACTATCAACAAGCGCTCTAATATAAATACAACAATCATACTCAGTTTACATATGCATCATAAATGAATCAGAGCACTTTTATCACAGTTTAGGATAGTACTTAGACCATAAAGCAATATCTTATGCTTGCAACAAGTTTTTCTTACTTTTCTATTTGAAACCTTTTGGTTGCTCCAAATAAATCTGCTTCCCCAACTCACCATGGATGAATGTCTTTCTCGCATCAAACTGCTGTAACTCAAGATTAAACAATGCTAGCCATTTGTGATTAATCACTAAGGGTAAGATTACATTCAAATCAACTCTCTCCTCATAAGCATAGCTTTTATCTATCAATCAAGCCTTGAATTTTTCATCCTTCCTTTTTTATGTTGCTTTTTTTTGGTATCCCACTTGTAGGTAATTACCTTCATTCTCTTGGGTCTATTTATAAACTGTTATCATGAAGGAATTCCATTTCTTCCATCATTGCAATCATCTATTTATCAGTATTATTATCACTAGAGCTGATCACGCCTTAGAAATTAGATGTATCACCACTACCAATAACTAAAGCAAAGGAAATCATGTCTTTAAGGATATAAATGCACTGTAATGAGTAGCTAGCACAGACAACCAACCGATCACAGGCAAAACTAAGATTCAAACTAAGCAAATCATTGAACAAGCTATGTATCATTGAAACCCATTTAAGACCATTTATTTATCAGTAATTAACTAACTAATAATCCTACCACTATGAATGACACAATTAGCCATTAATCCAACATGAAGTTATTAAATTATTTTTCAAAATATTAAACATAAAGTGTAATTTTTGGAGTAATACCTACAACAAAACCTTCTTTTGAAACAATTGTAGAACTTTCATGATTGATTCATCAACTATATAAACCAAGAGTAACCATAAACTTACACATAAGAAATACAAAGATATGAAAAATAATTTCAACAGTATACTCTCTAAAAAATAATTTCAACAGGTATACTCTCTCCTCTCCTTTGAGGGGGAACTTCTTTAGGGTTGGCGAGTGTATGAAAATGGGACTAAGACCCTCATATCTATAAAATTTAAGCAACCTTAACCCATCAAACATTCAAGGTCACTACACAAATTAGAAACTGAAACTCATTATGCTGCTTTCTTGTTAACGGTGTAACGTGAGCGGCCCAAGTCCAGTACACTGTACACCAATAAGGACAATCTCTCCGTAGAGTGCTCAAACCAGAATGGAATTTGGAGATTTTGGGCAGGCCTGATGTGTTTCCCAAAACATCAAAACAGTGATCTGGTAAGCCACCGACAGAAAAAGAATTTCCAACAGCAACTCCAAAAAGGATCGTTTCCTGTCCACAAATAACCTTGTGGGCTTCAGAAGACGTACGTCTCCTGAAGCCACAACATTATTTATGGACAGGAAACGATTTCAAGTTCTCAACTGGTAACTCCAAAATTAATGTTCATGGCGACATGCTCTTGAATCCAAGCAACTTGGTGTGTTAGGCCATTAGTGGACATAACCCACAATTTAATAACACAATCGACAATCCCATCTCATATGTTCCTAACCATTTGCTTGATTGATTACTTAATTTTTAGCTTTTCTATTTTTTTTTTTCTTGAAAATGATTGTCTGTGTTGACACAGGCCTATATAGGTGTGCCATTGATTGACACATGATGTGTTTCTGAATTTGATGTCTCTTTTTTTTACACCTAAACACTTTATTGAACCCAGATACAATATGTGTCAACTCATAATTCACCATAAACACTACAGACACCTTATCATTTGTTAGCATATATTTTGAAATCTGTCATTCAATAAATGACACGTGGAGTCGGATGATAACACAACAAACAGTTATAGAACGTGCCACATTAAAGAAAAGATGAAATGAGTAATATGCCTCAGTAAATAACAATCATCCCCACATAAAATAACTTACAATCTAGTCAAGAAGTGGGATACCTATGATTCAAACTGAAAAATGGTTAAAGACGAATGTAAGAGAAAAACAATGATGTCGTAGGAAAACTTCTATAAATAAAGAAGATGACAGATACAACAAAGAGATCAATCATCAACTTCATCAACAGTATCTTTTAACTGTAGCAGTAGCATTAGAACATGTGTAGTAGTAACTCGATCTTGTAGTTATTTGAAGTTTTGTATTAGGCGATTTGGTTATACTACAGAACCATATTCAACGAAGTTCTTCTAGGAGGAAGGGCATCGTCCAATCTGTCTTATCTGAAGAATTGAATTCAACGAAGTCCTCCTTCAGCATTGGTAGAAGGACAACGGCTAATCTGCTTGTCCAAAGGTATCTTTGTAATTAACATTGTATTATGCATTTACAATTTAGTGAATTTTTCCTTTCTGTTATCAATCTGGGTGACATTGTTCTGTTGTAAAAGTCCTCGGTTTAGAGGCATTACCGAACACGATCCCTTTTGATAACCTAAATTAGAATAACCACTCACGGTTTAACCCATAAGTTAAAGAATTTTTGTTGGCAGCCAATAGATTGGTGACCACAATGGGAGATTGACTATAAATGACACCTAGAAGGGATAAACGATTCATTAACTCGAGTGGTAACGATATAAATGAATTGTCTCAAAACCTCAAAAATAAACTTGATGATCTTATCAAAAGGATCGATAAAGAGTTTCAAATGATGCTAGGTATCCTAAGGGACGTCATACTAAAAGTGCTACAGCCTATGGTAGAGAACATCCGAGCCTACTAGAACCTCAATACTAGGGATAGAGGGGTAACTGGTAGAGTAGATGTCCTAGAAACATTGAATAGGTTCGAGGGGTATGAAAGACCTCTTGGGTACCCTAAAGGACTTACAGTCAAGGGTATCCCGGAGCTAACCCAACGAGAGTCAGTCATAGCCTCTGCAAGGGGGTTAGGGCAGAGGAATCAAGGCCTCATAGGTTATTACATGGGGTCGAATGTACTAATAGGGCCAAAAAGGCTCGAGATACATGAAAACCCTACATTTGAAACCAATGGGATGCCTCAACAGGAGCAATGGATGTCTCAGAACAAGGAACAAGACCAATACAATGGTTAAAATGGTTACTATGATCCAAATGCCCAACGACCCTATCAAAACGACTATTTTGGGCAAACGCCAACGGATAAGGGCATTTAGGGCCAGTTCCTTCGCCTACTAAGAGATAAGATCCACCGAACTATTAGGGGAATCTATTTCATGGATAAAATGCCAATGGATATGGATATGCAGAGCTAAATCCATCACCCAATAGAAGACAAAACCTGCCAAATCATTGGGGTGGTCTTGCCCCAAACAATGATGATTTGTTGGTACAAACATGGGAGACAACACTCAGCCTCCACCCTACTAGAGGGCCTATTCAGGCCAAGGGCAACCATATGGTGCTGTACCACAAGGATATGCCCAGAATTCTTGAAAACAAGTTACAGGAGTCCTTAAGGAATTGTATAAACCTGGCCTTAGACAGACCGCACGTCCAACTTACAAGAAGCCATACCCGGAACAAATCGATAGAGATTATGAGTTCCCTCGAGAGTGTAAGATACTTGATTTGCTACATTTTCAGGAGAGGACTGTAAGACGGCTATGGAACATATCAGTCTGTTCACCAAGCAATGTGAGGAATTTTCTAACCTAGGGTACTACAAACTCAAACTGTTCCCCAACTCCTTAACAAAACATGCCTTTACTTGGTATACCAATCTCCTACCAAACTCGATACAAAGCTGAGAAGAAATGAAAATAAATTCCAATCTCACTTTGCTTCAGCGAATATGGGGGTGTCAATGGATGATTTGGCTAGGTTAAAACAACAACCAGGGAAAATGACTGAACAATTTATCATACGGTTCAAACGAGACAAGGCCAAGTGCCTTAGTGGATTACCAGAGGTCAAGTTCATGAAACTCGCCCAGAATGGTCTTGACTTTGAACTTAGAAAGAAGTTCAAAGGAATGATCTTCTTCGACCTATTCGAATTATCAGAAAAAGATACTCGCTAAGTCGCTATGAGAACATCCTTAGAGAGGAAAATTAGCGACATACTTCATCATATAGGACTTATTACCAAGACCCAAATTATGAGGTTGATCTAGCAGAATTTATAAGAAACCCACCTTTCACATGTGATGCTTTGGCTAGGAAATAAACCCAAGCCCAGAAATCAAGTAAGCCAATGGAAATAACAAAAATGTACTATTTTGACTTAAATAAAGCATATCAGATATTCAATCTATTGCTCGAAGCCAAACAAATCAAATTGGTTTGAAGACATAAGATCCAAACACACGATGAGTTGCATGCAAAGGATTATTGCAAATGACATAATTCATTCACACGCTCAACCATAACTGCGTAGTGTTCCATAATGTCATCCAAGAAAGAATCAACAAAAAGTTGTTTCGATTTTCTGATAACGTTGAGACCATGAAAGTAGACATAAACCTCTTTCCAAAACTGGTGGACGTCAATATGATCACCATAAATTGAGAATCGAAGGGGAAATAAGTAAATATTAAAAGAGCAAACAGAAATACTAAGGTCACCAATGTTGCACATTTTTCAACGCTACATTCAGTCAATAGAGCATTGCAACCAATGTCACCAGTTGTGAAAAAAGCTCAAGACATGGCTGATAATGGAAAAGCATTACTCGAATGCCCTAACGTAATGACATAAGAGCCATAATTTGACAACAACAATGATGGGAGGATTACAATTGATGAAGATGATTTCTGCCTCTATGATAGATGTGGCAGGATAATGGCCAAGCTTATGACGATAGCTTCAAAAAGGGAATCAGAAGTCTTTATGCCAGCCGATCTTACTACAAAGAGAAAAGAGCATCCACGACTAACGAATGTGTCTCAAGACCTTCATGCCAGGGACTGACGGCCCAATAAATAGGGAAATGAGAGGTCATCATGGAAACAAGCCTTGGATGGGAAGGGAACCACCTCGAGAAATGTCCCAACCTATAATAACAGTTAAACCGCCTCTAGGGGAGGTCGACAGATGGATAAAGGTGATTTCACCTATAAGTAGATATCATGTGAAAGACGCTCTAGTATATAAGTATGGATATAACCCTGAGTTTCCATCGATGACAAGGACACAAAAAAGAAGGTGGCTTAAGCAATAAGCCATTGTTTGATAAGGGAATCCGGACCAAGGCCTGGATAGGAGTTGGACATGCAACGGGAAGCACAATAAGGAAGCAACCATCACTGAATGGTTGGTCATCCCCAACTTAACTACCAAATTGATACATTATCTAAAGATGAGTCGAATAAAAGGGAACACAAGAATTTAGAGAGGGGTTGCTTCCCTGCACTCAACATCAATGATAATTAGGAACCCAAAACCATACACATGTTCATCGGTCGAAAGCCAAGAAAGGCCAAGGAATCCAATCAGGACAAACTTCACGACATCACATTAGTCATCTAGGGTAAAGGAGGAAAAAACCAGTGACATGAGTATGTGACTTGGGTAGGTATGGTAGAGTTGCCTTCAGAAGAAGATGATTTCGGTGACTTTGGGAACGGGGGATTGCTTGTAGATTCCTTCACACCTTTGAAATGAATAACAAATAATCCACTCAGTGACACAAACAACACGACCATGATTCACTTTAGTAGTTGCCCTGAGAAAGTAGTCAACTCCAACATGATACATTGCCCGTCGAGTTCAAAGCCCAACAAGACCAGGTCTCTGAGGTCAAGAAGGAACTTCGAGACATTATCACCTAGAAACCTGTGGTGGTGGAACTTAAGGATGACACATCAAAGGGAGACGAACCAAAGGCAAACATAGAGGAAGTAAAAGGTAAACTCATCTTTAACAAACCTTAAAAAATATGACCCAACACTTAAAACCTTTATATATAAAGATATATATGGAAGGTTGACCAGTAAATAGAGTGTTAATTGACAATGGGGCAGTTGTAAATATACTCCCTCTTTCCATGATGAGGAAGTTATCAAAGGTTGATAGTGACCTAGTACCAACAGATGTATCTGTCTGTAGTTTCTCTATGAATGCCACCAGGACCAGAGGAGTCATTCCCCTTAAATTGAAAGTAGGAAGTAAAACTCAAGTAATAACCTTTTTGTAGTTGATACTTCATCTAATTACAATACATTATTAGGTAGAGATTGGATACACTCAAATTGACATGTCCCTTCATCTTTGCATCAATTATTATTATTCTGAAATGATAATAACTCTGTGGAAGTGGTACATGTAGATCATAAACCCTTTCTAGCCTCAACAAATAATGTCGAGGTCCACCTTTATAACAAAAATGTTGGAACTATTAAGTTGGTGGGACAAGATAACGAAGAAAAAACCACAGAGGTTATCATTTAGAAAATTCAAGAAGATGATACCTCGATAACTAAGGAGTATGAAGACCTGTGCAGGAATTAGCTAACCTTTGTTTATCGATAAGGGCAGAGAAATCAAGCTTGAAAAATAGAGAAAAGCTTGATGATTATCTTAAACAAGGAAAAAGAAGAGGCCATATAAATGACTATGAAGAGAATGTCAGGATATCTGATAAAAAGATAAATTGAGATGTATCTTGCTGAGTGTACTTGTAATGACCCCAAATTCACTACCTTATTTAGGCATGAAACTGGGCTACTACTAAACCGGATCCATACGAAATTGACCATAAATTTAAGTCTTTTTACTTAAACGTGTGATTTTCATGGAATACTTAACTTTAACCTTAAAACAACATAAGCAACGGAATCATAAACTATCACATCTAACCATAATCTTAAGGCTGCAGCGAAGATACACTAAAATATATAAATAAACTATCATGTTACTAATCTTTATTATATCACAGATATAAAACTTCAAGTCCCAAGTCAAACTTTAATCTCAATACAAATCATGATAGAGTTTAATACAAGGTACGACTCTAAATTGGACTAAAACAACTAAAAGGAAAAACATTAACTGTATGCCTCATCTTCGGCCTAAAGGTACTCCAAAAAGGAGCACCTACACAAAACCTCTCATGTAATAAAAATGGTATGGATGAGTGAGATCTACGGTTCGTAAGTAGGTACACAAAACCTACTACAGAAATTGAACGGGTAAAGCACGAATCTTTTACTATGAAAATACTGATTACATTTTCATAAGAAACATATATCATTCTCTAGCGTGTATGCATGTGCTAGTATACATATATCATCTACTAAATATCATAAGATTTATACATTTATCATCATGGTTCATCATGTAAGAATTAGGCATGAAAATATACGTGATTACATGATATTCTTCTAATGTCTACACATGGCAATATGTATGATCATACATGTGGCATCCTTCTAACATTTACATATGACAATGTACATGATTTTACACACTCATAACATTCTTCTCATATCTATCCTTGGCAATATCATTAACAATATGTGTTTATAGTCACATGGTAAACATTTCATGATTCATCCATAATGAAGATATCTAGTGTACATCTCAATGAGTATTTCTAATCATTTTTCATGCATAGACTACACTTTTATAATATGAATATGCATATATGAATCATTTTCAACTAAGCATGCATCATTCTTAAGCAATAAGCAAACATAACAATATATTTGCATAATGAGACAATGAATTTCTACTTCTATATTCAATAAGTCTACAATTACCTTAGTACTTATCATTCATCATGTTTTCATTTATCACTTATCACCTTCCATGGTTCTTATATTGATATTTACTTATCACTTTTCATTGGTCATTTAATACTTATCATTGATCTTCATAGCATTGATTTATATCCTAATAGGAGAACCATCATACATATCTATAGCTCTTACATAGTTTAGGAACTTAATGCCCCATGTAAAGTGTTTCACAATAGTGTCTTACCATATAACTTATTTAAGTATAAATAAATCATGAAAGGTTTCCAAACAAGCACATCACATAACCCATATAGTGATCTCCAACATAGCGTATCATATAAGCAATATAAGTTCTTCGACAAGGTAACTCACATAAATCATATAAAGTCACCAACCTAATATAACACATATAAACCATAAATGGGTTTCCAACACAACGCATCACATAACCCATGTAAGGGGGTCTCTAACACAACACATCACATAATCCATGTAAGGGTCTCCGACACAACACATTACATAACCCATGCAAGGGGTCTCTAACACATCACATCATATAACCCATATAAGGGTCTCCAATACATCACATTCTCCGCATCCAAGAAGGGCAATCCACATAGGGGTCTCCGTCATAACATATCATATAACATATATTGGACCACTAAGGTCGTCTTTACCTATTAATATGACCCGGTGATTGGGTACCTGAAACCATAAAGGCTAACCCATAAAGGGGTCTATGGGCCCACAAAGGGTAACTCATGAAAGGGTCTTCGAGCCCACAAGGGGCATATCATTCCAAATCCCTATTTATGAGGGTCATCATCATACCATTACTTATACCCTCAATGAGAGGGTCATCATACCATTGCATTTTTACCCCAATGAGAGGGTCATCATACCATTTATTCTTACATAGTTTATGACCATTTCATTATTTTTTAAGCCTTTGTGCTTCTATTTATTATCTTGACATTTTATTCCTTAATATGACTTACAAACTTTTCATTTCTTCTTAACATAGTTTCTTTTTTTATCTTCTTATATTTTTTGCTATATTCCCATTAGTGGGACCTTTACCACTACTTTATACTTTAACACATTGTATTATTCCCCAATGGCAAGGGTCATCAGCATATTATATTATCCCCCAATAGCAAGGGTCATCGGTATATTGTATCATCCCAATAACAAGGACCATCAGCATATTGTATTATTCCTCAATAGCAAGGGTCATTGATATATTGTATCATCACAATAGCAAAGACTATCGGTATATTGTATTATTCCCCAATAACAAGGGTCATTCATATATTTGTTCTTTATGTCTTAGCCATCTTTATTTATCTTTGTTTTATAGTCATCACTTAGCTCATTATATGGTGAGACCTTCATTATTACTCTCCTCACTTATCTTATTTCATTCTTTACTTATTCCCAAGAATAAAACCTTTATACCTTGGTATTTTTACTTATCTTCTTTTATGTTTTATTGATTTTTTTTCATTTCACTCTTCATTGGTTCATGACCAACTTACTTTAATATCACTATGTGAGCTCTTTAATCATGACACAAGAACATATACTTTTCACATGTTATCTTCATTAATTTAGCAATAGAGAATAAATCTATCATTATAGATATTCATTGCATTATCAAAAGACATCCAAGAAACATGTATATAGTAAGGAAAAACATTGAGAAGTGTTTTATCAAACATGTAGAGTGTAAGAATTAATGAACTAGTATAGGTAGTCAATGGGACATCACAAATTGTCATAAGCTAACATATATTTGGAAGGATTTATCATATGAGACATTAGGTTCATGCAAGAAGTTCAAAGGCATCCAAGAAACATAAGAGTTATATGGAAAATCTGTAAGAGACATTTTATCAAACATGTAGAGTGCGAGAGTCAAAGAAACTCATAGAAAATCGAAGAGAGAGACTTAATCTTCATCATCTCTAAGCATATCTTACTTGAATCATTCCATAGAGTTTTCTAAACAATTCATACACAACAAAGTGCTAGTATCATTACATGAAGATCAACATGCTTCATATCTAACCCAAATATTAAAGAGATGTTCATCACCAACTCAAATAATCATAATAGTCATGACAATCAAGCAAATCAACTATCATTATTCTTCATGGAAACTATAGAGTTATGGAATACTAGTTTATAAACATTCCCAAAGCATGAGATTCATCATTTCAATGAAATACCTATATGTAGTATGCAAATCCATTTTTCCTTATAGTATAAATTAGGGATTTCTAAGATCTTAGCATATAATGGCAAGATCTCATCATAAATCACCACAATAGGTGGGGTTTCTAGGAACCTAACAAAGGGATTCACAAATTTGAGAGAAAGCAATCATAGAATCAAGACTTTACTATTACAAGACTTTTAGGAACCTAAAATCAAACAAAAATAGAGTATGTTTTGTATAACTACTTACTCAAATTTCTTCTCCTACTTTCCAAGAAGATCTTAGAGAAGAACCTCCTTGCCCATTTCTTTATTCTCTGTAAAATGATATAGAAGTAGTGTAAATTAGATTGAACATGAATATCTAGGAAGAAAATGAGCTAACATTGAAGATTTCTAAAGTTAGGAGTGAAACTTAACCAATTGGAGAACAATCTCCTTCTCTTAGCTCAAGAACTTTCATAATCCTCTCTAAGCCTTTCTCCTTCTTTGTTCTAATGAGAAAAAATGACCTAAATGAAATTTAATTAGAGTTTGAGTGGCTCTAAATGAGTTCTCACATATGTGAGTGTCAAATGGAAGCAACCCACATCATAAATGGCACAAAAATATAAATTTTCGAACATTTTTCGTATTCTAGGCGATTTATAATCGATCATGGGGTTTTTTATCGATCATGGACTTTGTGATCGATCATAATTTTTTTATCCTAACACTGTTCATGATTGATCATGGGGTTTGTGCTCGATTGATCATGGGGTTTGTGATCGATCATGGGCACCACCCGAAAGGTGTGCCCCTTATGCATGATTGATCACGAATTCTAATTTTTTCCATTTTGACACCCTTTGGTAAAAAGGAAATAACTTTTTCTCAAAGAGTCTTTTTACAAACCATTTATTATGTTAGAAACTAGACTCAAAGACCTTTCTACCAATATATGTTTCATATCATAGTTCACTGTATATTGTTGTCAGTGGGCCTAGGAAGTTTTCCCAAATACGTAGGCCTGTCATGACAAACACCTTGTGGGAGAACTGACATAACTTCTTCTAGGAACCTCAAAATTGCACAACATTTGTTTTAGTCGAAATTAGACTCACATATCTTTCTATAAAGATATGACATGACCTCCCATTATCTTGAGATTTATGTTAGTGGGCCCGTGAAGGTATCCCAAATGCAAAATTATGATAAATTTCTAACTTGATAGGTTTGAGACCCAACTTGGATCTTGTCAACACCCAAATTTTGACTAGGGTCATGTGATGGTATAAGGCCAGCATAACAGTTGTTGAATGGTAGAACCTTAAGCATCCTCAGCTTAGGAAGAGTCAGTTTAGACTTTGGAAGATTAGGCACCCCTAAACAGGTCTTTTCAGATGTTCCAATCACAAATGAACCAATCAAAGAACCATATTAAAGCCCTAAAGGCACCATTTCAGGACAAATCCTAATATCTTTCAAAGGCACCAACACGACTTTGAGGCTCCACATTTCATAGCACCACTCATGTCACCAATAAGTTTTCTACCTCATGTAAGTCTTTTCTCATTAATAGCATCATAGTTAGAAAATTACCATTTTACCCTTTAGCCTCCAAAGGTTCAATACTCACTATTTGTCATCTAGATCATTGAATTTCTTTCCCTACATAAGCCTTCTTGTCATGAAGCAACATAGGAAAATAATTCATGTTTTCACCTTTTTCGGCCCACAGACATGAAATTACCATTTTACCCTTTATACTCAGAGAATGACCTCTGGACCCTCAAAGGACCCCTGAAGCCTCATCTGTGTTCCAAATGATGTAATTTCAAATCCTGTGCACCCCCAAGTCTCTACTC
>JAOXJP010152660.1:0-13074 GCA_025762735.1 Platanus orientalis | reverse complement strand
CTCTCTCTCTCTCTATATATATATATATATATATATATATATATATATATATATAATTTTGTTGAATTGGATTATTATAGATCCGTATTTGGTTCAATTATAAATTGGATATATCTTAAACAAGTAGGACATTTAATCAAAGCAAATACCATAATCACCTTAAGTGGACCAAAAACAGATTGGACAGGATCCGTTGGCAGTTCTAGTCTAGATCTCCTCCAATGCATATTGCATATAGATGTAAGGAAAAAAAAATCTTGAGAAGGCATTTGGTATTTAAAGATGAGTAAGGAATGTGTGTTTAGTAAATTTGGATGGGATAAATTTGAAAAGTATTCTAACATGATGGGAAATGAAATTTAATATTGTGCAATTTTTTCTTCTCTAATTTACACTATAATATTTTTGTAGGTCCTACTTGGAGTTGTTGATGTTAGAATTTTGATAGTTTTGCAGTAATTATATGTGTTCATTTTTAAAACCACCCAGATCATGATCTATCTGATCGAATGATGGACCAATATGACCTGATTTAAGCTGGTCACTATATATATGAGCTTAGGTGCACCTGTTCAATACCGAATAAATGTAGGTTTGCAAATCAGGCCGGACCCATTCGGGCTTAGGTCATACCAACCTAAATCCGACATTTATTAAGGTTGCCCAAACTCGGCCCAACCTAAAAAAAATCGGTTTTCGGGCCCAAGTCGGGCCTTGTCCACAAATGAAATGCTTCTCGTAATTTTTTTTTATCTAAGCCAAACTATTATTTATACTGTACTTTTATGATCAAGCTAAAATTGAGTTTCTGCATTTCATGTTTCCTAAAAACATAAGGCTTTTATGATTTAAGACATAATTTTGGGTGGCGATTCTTGATACAAAAACAAGATCTAATTCATCTAGTATCAAATAGCTAGGGCTTGCTATTTCATGGGTTACATCTATGAATTACAAAACCTCAAACCGTACCAAATAATCAACTCTATTACAAGCCTAAGAAGAAGCAAATGATCAAACTCTATGATACAAAACTGAATAACAAACATTTAAGATTTCAAAAACACAAAAAAAGTAAAATAAAAAAAAACCCTCCTTCGTTTAGAACTTAGAAGAGAGAGAGAGATAGACAAAGAAGTAGAGAGAGACGTACTTGTCACCGGTCACTAGTCCGCCGGAGAACGAGAGTTGACTGTGGAGGGAGGTCTAGGGTAGGGTTGCAATCGGCCATCAATGAGAGAAGAGAAAGTGAAAGTCGACTAGGAAGAGTACAATTGGTTTTTAGGTTAGGGTTTAACACAAAAACTGTTAGATGTCCATCAAACAGTTTTAATTCAATCTCAATAAATATTAGGGCCGGGTCAAGCCTATAAATGAATATTTAAAATTAGGACAGGGCTGGGCGGGGTTCATGCTTTTTTAACCTATGTCTGAACTCAACCAAAAAAAAAAAGTGAGACCTTGTCATGTGTGACCAAACTTGATCCAAGCCCAAGTTTGGTCTGTCCAGCCTAACCAAACTACAATCCGGACAAGTCAGGCTTTGGACATGTCCGACCAAATTTGCAGCCTTAAATAAACGTATATCAATTGAGTCTTTATCTCCCATGATGGGTTAGGCTGATAAGTCTATAAATAAAGGTTTTTAAATCCATATTTTCACTTTACATCTTAAAAAATGTATCCCATAAACCTAGGAGTGTAGAAAAGTAGAGAGTAGAAGACTGAAGAGATTGTTTCTTCTCTTTGGCTGCTATAGGTTTTTCATCAAATTCTCACAAGATCATTTGCAAGGATCTACAAGATCTATAGAATCGTAACTCATATTTGATGAATATTGCATGTTCTAGATCTCATTGATCTTATAAGATCGATAGAATCACAACTCATATTTGATGAGTATAACCTTGTTCTAGATCTTTATCACAAGTGTCAACAAGTCTTTAGGGCCTACTTGACTAACCTAATTAAGATCATTTAGATGATCAATCGGATTTTATGATCACAATTTGCTCATAATCTGTATGATGGATTGAACATTGTGTGTTTTAGAATCCCCAAAAAATATCTAACAGTTGATGATATGAGTTGTGGCACGTGACTGAACCCCATAACATAGAGTAGGAGAGGCCTCAGTCTATAATGGCCGCTGCCATTCCACATGGTTGGATCCATAAACACTCACAAGGAGAGGAGATACCGCAACCTCAAGGCAAGCAAGCATCAGCATCTACACTATGTTGAATCTGTCCTTAATATCATTTTTCACGAAAGAGGATTGTTAGCCATTTAGGACAATTGCTCATAAGACAACAAGGGGTTTTTATTTGGGAGCAAATGTTCTGTTTAGGATTTGGTGTCCAGGATGGTGTCTTGGACACCAGGGGACAACATGTGGAACAAAATGGGCCGAAATTAGACGGAACTTCGACACCCTGGTGTCCAAGAAACCATCCTGAACAGAAGATTTGATCCCTTTTTATTTTCAACATGGGGTAATGGGTGATTAGCCTTTTTCTTTATTTTCAATGAGATTGGCTCCACGAGATACACTCCTCTTCCAAAGGACAAACGAGAAGAAAGAAAATGAAAAGAGGAGCAGAAGAGACAGAGGTCGAATCTTGGAAAGAGTCCTACTGAATTAGAAGCATCTTTTCAAATAGAAATTATATGACTCAAGTTCCATTCACAGATACGTAGAAGATTAGAATTAGTGAAAGTTGATGTTGAATCATAATATAACTAATTGTTTATTATATTCTTTTTTAATTAATTGATTATCTTTTTTGTCAAATATTTTTTATGTGTAAAACCAGTAACGTTTAAGTTTTAGATTATCTTTTCTTTGCCATATTATTATTATCATCCTCAGTATTATTTTTATTCATTAAGATTATCTTCAAATAATTCATGGGAGTTTAGGGCCAGTTTCCAAGTGCATTAACCTTCTTCAAGTGGGAGAAAAGTTCCTACTTCTCTCTTTTTCTCTCACTCTGGTCTGCAGCTTAGCCCGAGCTACCCTAGAACTGAGTTTCCCACTATGAACTAAGAATGCCTAGGGCTTCTCAGGTCAGGTAAACTCAAACCTAAAGTAAGGTTGGATTGGGTTAGAGTTGGCCCTTTTACAGTTAAGGTTGGATTGGGTTAGAGTTGGCCCTTTTACAGTTAAGGTTGGATTGGGGGTTGGTTCCTAAGCCCTCCTAAATTGCACTATCCATTTTTACGTGGAAGTAGCCAACTCCTAAGGCTACGTACAGCTCCTTGTGAGCCAAACAGCCTAGTCCAAGATTTAGCCCGAAAAGGCCCGTCCCAAGCCTAGGCTGGCAGGGCCATGGACTCCAAGTTTAAGCCTAAGATTTAGCTTTGGCCATGCTCAGACTGACCTTGAGCTAGCCCGAGGCCCGAGGCCCGTTTCCTAATACATTATATATTTAGATTTTTTAATGTTTATTTAGTTTTATATAATGTAGGGAAGGAGTTAACATGGATCACAATCAGGCCCTGCCTTGGGCCTACTAAGGTCCAGACCAGACCAAACTTGGCTTATGCACACCCCGACCAATGCCTCATTGCCTTGGTTGTTGTGACACCGCCTCTCTTAGAGAAGCCAGGTGATCAGCCGTAGTTTTTAGGTTGGAGTGGGTTAGAGTTGGCCCCAAATCCACCCAAAATGCAATCCTATTTTTACGTATGAATAGTTTTTCTCTCTCCCGGGTTTGCCCTGTCAATCACAATCATTAACCAATTCATCAAAGGTGTCTGGTCAAGAGCTGCCATGTGTCATTTTTTGGCCATGTTCCTAGGATTTCGAAGAGTACAGATCACATGGAAGACAGCCACGGTCCTTGCTTTGGTTGTGCATGTAAAAGAAGATGTAGGGCTGTAAATGGACTGAATACAGAGTGGATATACCTAATTTGTATTCAGTTCATTAAAATAATTAGCCATCCATTGGATATTTTAAACGGATATGGATGTATGAATCGGATCTTATCGTATTGCTTTGTTTCATTTGATCACTCTCCTATTTGAAAGCATTATTGTTTTAGGATCTGAATCAATTATTCATTCAATGAAAGCCATTTTTAGACGTTCTCCATATGTTCTGTGACGCAGAAGTCTCTGTGATGAATTATTAGCTGAGTGTGCCACTACAAAAGGAAGAAAATGTTCTGCGATGACAAAGTGCCTACATTGTTTATGGTGAATTATAAGCTGACACATCATGTGTTTGGGGTTCAAAAAAGTGTTTAGGTGTAGAAAAAGTGACTAAATTCAAAAACACATCTTGTGTCAATCAATGGCACGCCTACGTAGACTTGTGTCAAAACAGACAATCATTCTCTATAACAAAAACTGCATTTTTATTAGGTACACTCTCTTTTTTATGTTATTCCACTCTTGCTTGTTTGTGGTCTAAACACAAATTTTATTAAAACAATAATCATATTCTCCAATGTGCGATCGCATGAATAACTTTCCGTCGTATCAATACTCCTTCCATCAGACATGCTATCGTTAGGTGTTTATTCTATGTAACAATGTCTACAGTATTATAATATAATTGGGGCTTGTTTGGCAGCTGAATAATTTCATTTCAAATTTCCTAGGTAATCATAAAGTGATGGTTCAAAATGATCTCATTCAACTTTATACTGATTTGTTAACTAAAATTAGAAATGAAGTCATCTTAGGTTTTTTATAATGGAAAAGATGTTCGGTACAAGATTTGGTGTCCAGGACACTTGGGAATGTCTTATGGAATAAAATGGGTGGAGGATGCATTTTTTGAATATGAAATATGCATTTTATTCCATACACTTTAGACAGGTCAAATATGAATTAAACAGATCGGATACAAATAGTTACAGATTAAAATCTGCATTTCAGACACAAAGGCTGAGTTGAGAAGGGTTAAACGTAAAAACAACTTAACAAAAGCATCTCATGCCAGCCTTTGTGTATGGGAGTAGGGGCGAATACAAATTTGGGATTAGAAGATTTGTTATCTTGAAAATATGTGGATAGATGTTCTGTCTAGGGTTTGCTGTCACGGACGATATCCTCCCTATGGGGCTTTAAATGGAATAAAATAGGCGGGACTTTGATAAAATTTCAAAATCTTGCCCATTTTAGTCCATGTGAAGCCCCATGGTGTTCTGGATACCATCATAAATAGAACATCTTTTCAGTGAAAATATAAATTGTAAGAGCGGTGCCACTCCTTTGGGCACCAAAGTCACATAACTCAACCTGCAAACCCAACATGAACCCGACATGAAATTAGCAAATAGGTTTATTGAAATCATGTTTCAGGTCAAAGTGGGTCAACCTGTTTTGACATGATTAATAAATGGGTTATGTTTGCGTTGACTCTTATAATCATATATCTTTAATATGATATGACACAAACACGAATTGCCGCCCCTAAACATCCAAGCCGCAAACCCAACACAAACTTAGTGGGTTATGGTTTACTATAATCGTGTTCTGGGTCAAAGTTGGTTGACCCACTTTGATTCAATTAATAAATGGGTCAAAAGGTTAACCCATATAGTCATATAGATTTAACTCAACCCAGATGCCACTCAAACCCAACCCGCCAACACAAATTGCCATCCATAATCCACATTTTTTTTCCCGAAATAAACACTGTCCAGGATTTGGTGTCCAGGACTCCAGGGCATTTCGCATGGAATAAAATGGGCAGGGTTAGATGAAATTTCCAATTCAAACCCATTTTATTCCATATGGCGTCCTCCAGTGTCCTGGACAGGAGATTTGCTCCCTTAAATTTTATTTTTTTCAGAATCAAATTCCCGCCCATCCCATTTTGTTCGTTTAGACTTGCGAGTTGAGACGAGAGCGAGAGGGAGGGTTGGGGCCGAGGAAATGCGAGGAAATGTCGTCAGATCCCATGGACGACGTCGATCGGCTATTCGAGTGCTTCAAATGTGGCGTCACTCCTCCTCGTAAGCTCCTCACTCTTAATTTCACTCTCCCATACTTCAAAACTTAGTTTATTTTCTTTTTCATTTTATATTTTCAGTTCATCCTCGCGGTGGCTCAGGTTTTCCGGGAGATTAGATGAGCGATTTGTGTTGAAATTCAAGTAATTGCATGAGCGTATCAATTTCAATCTAGTTTCTCAGCATTGATTAAAGAGACTTATTGAACTACAGTAAACAACATCGAAGATTTCTTGAGGGGTTTTTGTAAATAATTTTGTTTCAGAGAATTAACCAATGAGAATTGAGGGTATGATTTTGCTATTGGGAAGGTCAACATTCAAGAACGATGATTTAACTCAAGATTTTTGGGTTTTGATTTTCGCTTTTAACCTCTTTGAGTCTGGATCCTTGGGCAATTGAACCGACAAAGGTGTATTTTAGAAATTATAGATGGATATATCCTTTGTATTTAACAAATTACCCTTGTCAGGTACACTATCACTATATCTTAATATGTATCACAAACCCTTTGGAAATTGATGTTTTTTCTCGTTCAGTGTGCACTGGACTGGATCTGGTTTCTTATAACTAAGGGTAGGAACCTATTTATTTTTACATTAAATCAGAATGTAGTTGAACTTTGGATGTCAGTATCAGTTATTTCTTAATAAGCATCTGCCTACTCAGTCAAGTGCGCCTCTGACCATCCTTTCTAGTACTTTTGATGCTGTTTGGATTGGATTTTAAAATCGGATTATGGATTCTGGTTATGGATTCTCATAATCAGATTTTGGAATCGGATTGTGAGAATCCAGAATCCCATTTGGTTACCTGTTTCTTGGAAGTTGATTTTACCTAGTATTTCAACAATTGGATTCCATGAAATACTGCTGTGTGTTTTGTTTTTAGCCTCGCAGGTGAAAAAGAGTAAAGAAGTTGATTTGAGTAAACTTCTTTGTATTTTGTTTGTCCTGTCACAGCACAGAATCAGCATAATCAGTCTAAAGAGTGATTCTGATTTTGTCCTGATTCTGATTATGTATAATCTGATTCTAGAATCTGAACCAAACACCTCTATATGGCTTGGAATTGATTATGACCCAGAATCGGATTCTGGAATCCGAACCAAACACCACCACACCTGCCTACTCAGTCAAGTGCATCTCTGACCATCCTTTCTAGTATTTTTGATAAAGATTCACTTAAAAATTGTTTCACTACTTAATATGGAATGTTAAATATTCTCATGACAATCTATTGTTCAAATTATGGAAATGTTCGTCGTCACTGAATAATGTTAATGAAGATGAAATGATGAAGTATAGTCTTGCGATGATTCTCAGTGGTTCTTTAGATGCTTTGGAGTCCCACGATTTTCTCATCACTCTCATTAATAGAATATTATTTCTTACTCAAGGTATGTTCATATTATATCATTAGCTAAGTGTTTGGTAATCTTATTCATACACATCTAGTTTGATTCTTCACATTTAATCAATGATATCACTTTGTTCTTTGCAATTCTTATGCCATTTAAAACACATTGCTTTATGCCAGTGATATTGAAAGTTTAAACTTTACACCAACTTTTAAGTTTTTTGAACTAAAATTTACAATGTTAAAACTTTCCCAATTGACATCACTGAAGTTGCATAAGTGAGTGAGGTAATAATTTTTATGATAATGTTTCAGGGCATGCCATACTAAGTTATTGCTCCGTTTTTTACGTTTTTATGAAAAAGTAGCTTTTTTGCACACTTCTTTGTTTTGATATTAAGATTATGTAATTTGGTTGCTCGTCAGGGTCTGCAATGAGAGAAAGGAAAGCACAACGAGGAATATTAAAGAAAGAAAATCCAGTACAAGGAGATATGTCCGCATTTTCTGTGTCTCCATCTCCAGGATCAGTGAAACAAAGACAGCAAAATGCAGCAGATATAGAACCCAGCACAGAAAAAGTAGGTCCTCTCATTATTTTCATGTTTAATAGTGGTTGGGGCCCTTTGCAGGGGTCATATGTATGGTTCCCATGTCATTGCAGTGGGAAGCAAGTCTTTTGTGCCTTGGTTGACAGCAGCAGTCACACTGGCTGCTCTATGCAGGCAATAAATGTCAACAAGCCTTGTTGGAGCTTTGGTAGTGTCTATGCCAAGGTTCTTTCTTGAGTTAAATAGAAAAAGTTTTTCTATCTGAACTGACCCCCTTTTATAAGATAGTCCCTTTCTTGGTGGAAATCAGTTCACTTGAAATTCTCTGAGGTAAATTTGATAAAAGTTTATTTCCTGATGTAAAAGAGTTCTCAAGATTCTCCCAACTAAAAACCCGATAAATGTTGATTTATTGTATATCTCTATATTTTTCTATTAGAATTTATTGTCTATTGGTTAAGCATTTCAGTCTTGAGGGCTTAGTTTACTGCTCACCTCAAATGAACTATATCTCTGGTTTCTCATCAATGTAAATTATTATTCTTTCAGATTGTTACAACGGCAATTATGCCATTAAAATTTAAGAGTGGCAAGCATATCTCTCCAGTTGTCTTTTATGGATCTCCTCATGGTGTGCCAGCAAAAAGACCATCCCGTTTATTGCAATTATTACATGAAATCAATGATGATCTCACTGCACAAAGTGACTTGAACTCAAGGTACTTATACATCTGCATGAACCTCTTTTTTTTTGTTTTTTTTTGTGTGAATTTTCATGAGTTGGCTCATGTCTGTTGTTTATATAGGAATAAAGTATGGGCTACCTTCCCCAGGCAAGATGAGGCAATGAAATTTGCAAAAGGGCATGCACATGTTCATGTTTTCAGCTATCAAGATCATTGGAATGGACAAAGAAGGTTCCTCGTCTCAACATATAATGAGTTCTGGCGAAGGTTATCATTGTTACTCTTGCCTCATAATTATTCATGGTTTCCCCATAATTAATGAGATCTTCAGATTGTCTGTTCAAATATTAGTTTCTGCTGTGCTGACCGTTAAACCATTTCAGGTACAAAAATATGGATTCCACTTTTCGGCATCATTATGAAGTGATTCAGGAGGTGATGATCACTGTCATTATCTTTTCACGATGGAAACACACATACCCATGAATTTGAATGGATTGGCTTTTGTTCATTTCTGCAAGTTCAGTTTTCTCTCTATTTTCTTACTTCCTGCTTTGTTTCACATGCTTGGATTAAGAAAGATGGTTGATTACTCATGCACAAAGCAACATTTAGATTTGTTAGTAATCTCCACGGATGAAGATTGAATACTTCAGCTAAAGATGGATGATATCAGAATATTGTGTGTGTGTGTGTATTTCTGACACAGGTGTGTATCCACTGCTTACATAGTTATACACGATCAGATGAACCCAACAGAATACACTTGCTGATTGTCTATCTGAGGTCTTATCAATATAAATTCAAAACTGTTTAGGAGATGATGGTAACTGGCTGGTTTGGGGTTGTTTCATCGGCATAGATTGTTCATCTGCCGGCCTATGCCATGAGCTACAAATCATTTTACTGTGTACTCAAATCATTTTGATGGACCAAAAGATCAGCAAATGATTTGGTCGACTCTCTTTTGAGAAGTGGTGTAGCTAGGGACAAGATGTTATTGGGTCCTTCTATTCCATGGATCTTTATGTTTTCTTGAAGTGACTCCCTCCTTTTGCATTCCTTTTCCTTTTTCTTATATAAAGTGAAATTGTTAACCGTCAACAAAACAACAAATAATTTGGTTTCACTAGGTGTTTCCATTACATGAGGCTGATTTTCTCTTCCATTTACTTTTACATTTTAAATACTTACCATTACTTCTAATTTTTTTAATTATCAATTTCTATTCAAGCATCAAATACTAGGGCATTCCCTTTAAGCGACGCGCCTCATTCCCCGAATGTGGCCAAAGTAGGCAAGGGGCATTGCATCGTCGCCCGGATGCAATGATAAGTATGCAAGGGTTCCCACACCATAGATGAGCATAGGTAAAGAAGTTATTCCAAGAGAGTAGGATTCGCCTAGCAATTTGAAACATAAGAACGTTAACAAGTAAGAGTATAGAGTTAGAAGATACTATAAAAAGAAGCCAATAACAAAATTGGGGTAGGAATAATGGTAGGCATAGATCTAAAGGAGGCAGTTGTAGATGTTAAAAGAATAGGTGATATGATTATAGCAATTAAACTTGTAGTAGAAAAATAGATAATTAACATAATTAGTGCTTATGCACCTTAAATATTCTTTTTGATGGATGAATTAAACTACTAACAAACAATTTTGGGAAAACATGGATGGTTTAGTTTAAGGAATTCCTGAGGGTGAGAAAATATTTATAGGAGGTGACTTAAATGGACAGTGGGGAAAGCTAGTGGAGGATATGAGAGAGTTCATGGAGGATACGGATTTGAAGAAAGGAATGTGACTGGAGAAGCAATGTTAGAATTTGCAATGGCATATGATCTTGCAAATTGCAATTGCAAACACATACTTCAAAAAGAGAGAATAACATTTGATTACTTTCAAAAGTGGATCAAATAGAAGTCAGATATATATTTTTTTACTAGGAGGATAGAAAGGTCAGTATGTAAGGATTGTAAAGTTATTCCAAGGGAGAGTTTAATCACACGACATAGGCTAATATTGTTAGATGTTCGTATTAAAAGATGGAAAAGAAATAAACAAGAAATTAATTACACAGGAATTAGATGGTGGAACCTAAAAAATGAAAAATTAGCAAATGAGGGGAAATGGAATTTGGAAGAAGATATAAATGCCATGTGGAATGAAATGGCCGGTTGTATTAAAAGAGTAACTGATGCAGGATGAGATTGTGGTCCAAGATAATTTGTTTTGCTGTTGAAAATTAGGAGAAGAAGAGGATGTAACGGGGATTGATTTGGAAGAGAAAGGACAGTCCTAGAGGTAGGATTAAGTCCACGTGTGATGAGATTTGGGATGGCAGGGTAGGGAAGGTTTGGGGACAGATTTAAGAGCCTCAGTTTAGGACTGCATAAAGGTCTAAACTGGGGTTGAAAGGGATTGGTTTAATGTGCAGACAATGGAGTTGTGTGATTGGGGAAAGGGATTCTTTAGGTTATCAAGAAAATCCAACAAGGGAGAAATGAGAAGAAGAAGAAAAAGAGAAGAAAGATAGAAAAGAGAGGAAAAAATAGGAGAGAGAGGTAGGGGTACCTTACCTTCACATTGGAAGATGAAGCAAGAAGGAGGGGAGGGGAGGGGAGCCACGCTCAACCATAGAGGAGAAGAAGGGCTCGCAAGCATTGGGATACACCCACACAATTTTATTTTTTCTTCAATAATCAACTCTGATTTTTTATTCCATCCTTTATGCATTTAAATAGGCTTATATCAATATAATAAATGGAGTTTCTAAAAATAGAAAATCTTCTAATAAAATAAGCTTTCTAAAAGATAAAACTGATCCTAAAATTGGAAACCAACCTTGCTAATTTGTTTGGCTTACTCACCAAGTAATGGACCCCACTTCCAATTAAATATGAGAAGATATGTGAACAAATTTTATGCTCACGATTTGGAGGATATGTGGACCCCACAAATCTCAAAATTATCAATCAATTAGAGGAACAAAACAAGGTTGTCGTACAACCTGTTGTGGACCCCATAAGATCTCTAATTTTGACTCCAAAATTGCTCCACTTATTGTGCACGATCAACCATCTTTTGTGGGTCCCATCCTTTAACAAATAAACCCAAAAAATTAGCTAAAGGATGACAACACATGGCCTTATTTTCCTACTTTAATAACTCTTAAAACTCTAAAGAAAACAAAAAATTACATAATCTTAAAACGTGCTCTCTTGTGACGTGTCACATACACAAGTCGAAAATAATTGGCTGCATCAGTAACAAAAGAAGTTCTTGGAGAATCTAGAGGGAAAGTGCAATCATCCAAAGAAATTTGGTGGTGGAATGATGAAGTCCGAAAAACCATTAAAGCCAAAAGATCTTTCTATAAGGATTAGCAGGAGACTAAAAATATAGAATACTTAGAAAAATATAAAAATGCTAAACAAGAAGCTAGGAAAACTGTAAACAATGCTAAATTCAAGGCTTATGATGACCTTTATCATAAGTTAGGTACTAGGGAGGGTGGGATGGATGTATATAAACTTGCTAGAATAAGGGATAGGAAATGTAGAGACCTAGACCAGGTTAGATGCATTAAAAATGAGGATTAAAGAGTCTTAGTAAAAAAACAAAGAGACTAAAGAAAGGTGGATGAACTATTTTCAAAAATTATTAAACGAGGATCATGTAGGGAATATCGGTTTAGGAATTGGTAGAATAGAAGAGATTAGAGGTCATAGATATCTTCGTAGGATTAGTGCATTGGAAGTTAAAGAAGCTTTGAAAATGATGGAGATAGGAAAAACACTAAGACCGGATGGTATCCCAATTGAGATTTGGAAATGTATGGGAGACGATAGCTTATCATGGTTAATTAAGCTTTTTAACAAAATCATTAGAATTAAAAAAATGCCGGATAAGTAGAGAAAAAGTATTGTGGTTCTATATACAAGAACAAGGGAGATATTAAAAATTACACCAATTATCGTGGGATCAAGCTTATAAGCCATACAATGAAACTATGGGAGAAAGTGATTAAGCGTTGACTAAGATGTGAAACTAGAGTGTTTGAAGACCAGTTTGGATTTATGCCTGGGAGATCAACAACTAAAGCTATTTTCCTACTTCGGTGTTAATGGAAAAGTATAGAGAGAAGAAGAAAGATCTTCACATGGTCTAAGTAGATATATTGACCCAGTTTAGGATATGTATGATGGAGCGATAACTAGTGTTAGGACAATTGGGGGAGAGACAAGTGAGTTTACAATCACAGTAGGCTTGCACCAAGGGTTAGCATTGAGCCCATACCTTTTGGCCTTAGATATGGATGAATTGACTAGACGTATATAGGAGGAGGTGCCATGATGTATGTTATTTGCTGATGATGTTGTGTTGATTGATGAGACTAGAGAGGGGGTAAATGCCAAGTTAGAACTACGGAGGGGTGTTTTAGAATCAAAGGGTTTTAGGATAAGCCGGACTAAGACAGAATATATGGAATGCAAGTTTAGCCAA
>JAOXJP010152649.1:0-13074 GCA_025762735.1 Platanus orientalis | reverse complement strand
AAGTAGAAATTTAGATTAATTAAAAGATCAACATTAAGAATTGTCATTGATTTGCACTTACAATAATTGATCTATATCTTGATGTGTATTAAATTCCAAGAGCTACAACAACATCTAAATTGGAATTTTAAGTGGGGGTAATTAAAAAGAATTTTTATAAATCCTATTCAGCCCCCTTTAGGATAAAATCAGACTTTCAGGTTTACTTTATAATAAACCCTTCTCCTTACTTCCCTCTCTTGATCTTCTGGAATAGAGTGCTTGGGAAGCACATAAAGGCTCTTAAGATCTTCAATGAAGGTTTATAAAGAGAGCCTTAACTGTTCGGAGGATTGAATGCCTTAGGTTTTCTTCTCGTTGCACAAAAATCTCTCTCTTGATGTTCTCATGTGTTGTGTGACTCAATAAAATCCCTAATGTACTTATAAGGGATGAGCTAAGTCATGCACCCTTGATTTGGCACAATCCCCAATGGATAAATAATCTTCATCGCATATTTTGTTTTATTCCATATTTTTTTTGTGGTTCTACAATGTCGGATCAATTCGGCACTGTCAAATTGATCCGGTGTCTCATACAAAAAGTCCCAAGACCAGCTAGATTGATTCGGGGGCTATGTTGGATTGATCCAACAGCCCCTTGGATTAATCTGGTATGTATAGATTGATTTGACACCCCCTAGATCAATTTGATTCCCTTATTTTGCTTCTATTTTTCCTTCATCTTGCACTTAAGCTTCTTGAGACTTATGCAAAGGCCATGTCTTGGCCCATAAGGTTACATAAAGTTTGGTAGATCTCTTAAACCTATGTCAATCATTATATTTACCTTCATATACATTTCTTGAGTTCAATTAAGCTTTTAGTCTTCAAGTTTGGAACTCCTTCATATACCTTTCTTGAGTTCGTGAAGCTTTTGGTCTTTAAATCTAGAACTCCTATAACTTGGAAAAGGATCCATCATTGGCTTCAAGTGCTTAGAATTTGTCTTTATTGGGACCCATGGACACTTGATGATTATGACAATGACTAACATATGCATTATGCTCATGCCATGCCTAATCTATCACTCCATGTATTTAGTACATTATGGAATTGACAATTACATTAACAATCTCCCCCTTTGACGATTCCATGACAAAATACAAATAAATACATTGATAAAGTACAAATATAATGTGCAATGAATTTACAAACTCCATGAGATGTAAATGATGTGTCTTGGACTCTTAAACTTTTGAAATCCCCCTTGATGTGTGCTTAGGTTCTCAATTTAACCTTTTTGCTCATATTATTAGCCTTAAAAACTTGAAATCACATTTGCCACACAATACCTTTCTCAAGCCAATAACAATAGAGTCAAACACTCAAGCAAGCGAACACATGAAATGCAATAGGAATGATGTGACAAGTTATTCATTGTATTGTTTTTATATTTGTTTGTTAGATTAGGGAATATTTTAAAACTAACTCCCCCTATCTTAAAACTAACTCCCCTTGTGTCTCATATCTCATAACCATGTTGTTTCTCTCACATATATCTCATAACCATGTTGTTTCTCTCATATCTCATACCTCCCCCTATGTCTTATGTCCATGTATATATTCTTGGGTATTATATCTATGTATATATTCTTCTCCTCCTTTTTTGGCATGAAATTGACAAATGTTGACATACAAATAAGAGGTAAGAATTATACAAAAAGATTTTCATTAATATTTCAACTTGAAGTACAAATGTGAACAATGTATAAAGGAATATAGATATCACTCATCCTCACAATCACTCATCTCCCTCCTCATCCTTGTCACTCTATGCACGAAGATCCAGTGGGACACTGGATGAGGTGGAATCTGGGGAACAACAACATGCTCGAGGTGCTCCACTCAAAGCTTAATACTATTGAGCTTGCCAGCCATCTTCTCCAAATGGCTAATGATCTAGCCTGACAACTCCTCGAGACCCTCCAAGGTCTCATACACAAAAGTGGGTATTGGGGGCTTGCCCTAGTGAGTAGGTGGTGCTAGTACAACTATGGATAGAGGAGGTGCAAAAGTCTCTACATCTAGGGGAAACTTCGACTGTACTGGAGGTGGTGGAGCTAATGAAGCTAGTGCGGTGGAAGGGCTAACCTCAGAGGGGGTAGTCTTCGTCTTCTTCAAATGCGTCTCATCTCGAAGAATCCACCCAATGGTGGACTGATCGATCTGGGTACCCTGCTTCAGGGTGGTGGCATCCTTGGGGAATGTAACCCCACAAACCTCCAACAGGAGTGTGATCAGCATGCCATAAGGTAACATACATGAGGCATTGGAGTTACGCACCTCCAAAATGGTGACACAGCATAGGATGGCTGCTCTATCTACCTCCTTCTTTAGAAGGGAATAGATGATATGCACCATCGTGCCTAGCATGTCATTGTTGTGGGTAGTAGGGAAGAGATTGTGGGTGAAGATGAGATTCAATAATCGCATCTCCAAGTGGCATTTAGTGGCCTGCAGCTTCTTGAACAAGGTCATACCCTCATGACCAAAGACCTCTGAAATTGTGGCCTAGTCAAGTTCACAGGAGAGAATAGAACTGCTTTCGCCATAGGCCTAGCTATCCTAAGCAAGATGGATAGCGTCAATGGATTAAGATCCATCTAAACTCTACAAACCTCTGTGTGGAAGGTGCGGTGGTCGAGGTTGGAGTCGTGGATGTTTGACCAAAGCACCCAAACCGCCTCTTCTTAAACAGTCCCCTTGATTATCATAAGGGATTCCCATCCTCTTGGCACTACATCATAGCCTATGAGTTGATCGAGGAGTGCCTTCTCATCAACGTGCCACTCTATAGTGATCGGTCTCTTCGAAAAGTAATGAGTGTAGTTGGAGAGGTGTGTGGCATCTAAGAATGCCCTAAAGTTCATGGGTGATGGTAGTGTAGGCTTTTGAACTGAAATCTTTAAGGTTACCGGGGCTTTCCCTTTGTCAGCATTCTTCTCTGGAGGAGCCATTTCAAATGATTTTACAAGAGAATAGAGGTGAAAAACTCAAAGGATTTGATGAAAAATGAAGTGCAAAAGAGGGGTTGAAGTTCCAATATTAATCCTAGAAGGGAGTGAATAAGATATTTAAAAAATTCTTTTTAGATTACCCCAAATTCAATTTTGTTTATTTGATTAAATTGGTCCTGGAGTTTAATTGCAATTGAATTGTGAATATGTTCCATTGTATTGCATGAAAGGTTATGTCAATGAGTGCAAAGCTTGACAATGTAAATGATAAATGCAAAGCCAACCACAAGCAATCACAATGCACACAAGATATATAGTGGTTTAGCACAACGGCTTACATCCACTCTCCAAAGCTCATCATCGAGCTAAATAATTTCATTAAGATTGAGAATATTTTACAATCAAGGCTAAAATTAACAAAAAACCTAATCTAGTTACCAAGCAAGCTACACTTGGTGTCTCCGGTAAGTGTGTTCTATGGTCTACTCTTCTAGTGTCTCCGGCAGAACAGTTAAGGGTCTACACTACCGGTGTCTCCAGTGGTAGTGTCAATTCTCTCAGTATTTCTGGCAGGAGTGGTCTTAGTACCTTAATAATAAAATTAAAGGCAAGTGTTTACCTCTTGAAGGTTGATGTTGCCTTGCACACAAGTTGGGGTTGCTCCTTATTGAGCTAGATGTGACTATAGCTCCCCAAAGCTTCTTGATTGGCTTCTTAAGCTAGTTGAGCCAATAACGTTGGGTTGCTCATTTATTGAGCAAGGTGTGACTATAGAACCCATTTTCTTCTCAAGGGTTTAGACAACCCTTGGTTTCTTCCACTTGATGATTTGCCTTAGTAGGAACAAAGTGAAGGTAAAATAATTGTGTTTTTGGGTATAGATTTTCCTATCTGGGTTTATAGAGAGATTTCTCAAGACTTAAAGAACCTAATCCCTCACAATATTCCCAAAACTATAGCAAGAGAGTTGAGATTTAATTCACGACCATTAGTTGATCATTTGGAGTTCATCCACTCTTATATTGGATGAAAATGATCATTGTCCATTAGATTAAAACATTCTCCAACGGTCAAGAAAGATGAGTCATTGATTAGAAACTAACTTTTAAAGTTTAGACCATTATATAGTATTTTCTCTATTTTGGATCGAACAGGATCGATCCAAGTGTAAAAAACACTCAGAACCTATAACCCGAGAGTTATTGGTTTAATCTTGGATTGATCCAAATATCGATCCAAATTATTTGGATCGAACTGGGAGGTTTAGGTTGATCTTGGATCAATAGTCATAGAAAACAGCCCCAAACCCCTTAGGAAAGCTACAGTGACTTGAGATCACCCTTCCATGGTCTGAGAAGGTCCTTAACCTTTGGAACCCTTCCTTGGACCCTTGATTTATCTTGACTACTTCACATTACTTGTTTTACCTTTTGGGATGATTTTTCGACTCTTGGAATGATCTCTTGAGGCTTCTTTGGCATTTGATGATGATCTTCATGATGCTTGAACCCAAGAACCTCCTAGACTCTAACATGACTCCACTCAGTCCTAGTCTATACAATACATGTATTTTATAGTTCATGGAATTTACATACATTACAATTACAATCTCCCCCTTTGGTAATTCCATGACAAAACTTAAAATACATGAAAATAGAGTACATAATGAATATTACAAGGAATACATGAACTCTAACTCAACTCATATCTTCAATCAATTTCTTTGGCTCTCCCCCTTGATACATGCTTGGGCTTTTCATAAATTGCTCTTTATTTGCACTATACTTTTAGCTTTAAGTTCCTGAAACACATTTGACAAAAAGTATACCTTTCTCAAGCCAAGATTAGTCTGGTCATATGATAGAGTATAATGAACACACAAGCACGCAAATGAATGTAATGAAATGCATATGCCCATAAAGTGAGTATCAAGTATGATAAGTGTAAGTGATTATGAGTTAAGCACAAATAGTCTTAATGACATGTAGAGTTCCATTAATCTTTATGTTTTTCTCCCCTTAACTTTGACAATTCATTTTTACTCTCCCTGAGTATGATATATCAATTTTTAGTTCAAAATTGCCTTTGATATTCAAATTTTTAAAATTTTACTTAACTCCCCCCTTTTTTCATGGATACCAAAGATTTTATGTTAAAATGCATATCATATAAGTATAAAGAGATAACATACCATAAAGTGTAAATCATAGCAAAAGTAGATATTTTCAGTAATTTCCAAAGAGATTTACAAGTTTCAGACAAGGAATACATCAAAATTCATTAAAATGAAAAAAAATATGCTCTCTGCATCCTCATCACTCTCCTCATCCTTGTCCTCATCCTCGTCACTGGCGAGAATGTCGAGGACAACTCTAGGTGTCGGTGCACGAGAGGGATCATTGATACCCTTAATGTGGACCAGTCGTTGATCCATACTTTCCACTTTCTTCCCAAAGCGATTAAAGCATCAGAGAATGCACCCGTAGTCACCATGAATATCTTGGATCAAGGCTGAAGTACCGGTGGTAGTGTCACTGAGAGTGTCGAGGCTGCAGTCTTTAAGGAGGTAGGAGTTGGGGTTATGGATGCTGAGGTGCCAGCTATTGTAGGCTCTAAAGCTGGTGGTGGAACCTCTACTGGTGCGGGAGCAAGAATAGGAGCTGGGACAGGCTGAGCTGCCTCTCCAACTACTTGTGCTGCCTGTGGTGTAACTCGCCTCTGGCATTCCATCCTATTGATGATAGCATCATCAGTTGGAAAACCTTGGGAAAGAGTTACGACATCTCTAGGGAATGTGACCCCGCACTATTCTATAATCTGAGTGGCTAGCACTCCATACAGGAGACCCCTCTTCGTCCCATCGTCGATGGACATCTATAGCATCATCTGACAGATAATGGCAAGCACATTGATCTCCTTGCCCTTTATCAAACTCGCCACTAAGTGGACCATATCGTTGGACATGTCTATCTTGTGGGATGTCTGAAGCAAGTTGTGCACCAGGATTATGTTGAGTACCCTGGCCAGGATGCAGCACTTTACAGTTAGCAACATCTAGAACCACATGTTTCCCTCTCACTCAGAAAGCTTAAAGATCTGACCTTCGTCTATTCCCTGGTTGGGAAAGACAACGACATTGGCTGAGGGGTGAGTAATCCCTAATAGCATGGAAACTTAGTCTGGGTCTATCAACATGTGAACTCCATATACCTCTATCTCAAAGGAAAGATGAGTGTAGTCGGTGTGGTGGATGTTGGAGTAAAAGATGTGAATGGCATCTTGTTCTACCTTACCCTTGATGACAGTGAGTTATAACCACCAATCATTTGGAATAATTGTGGCTAATGTGAAGTCACAAAGGGTCGTCTGCTTCACGTACCTCTCTATAAAAATCCACTTCTTTGATAAAATGTTTATGTAGTTGTGGAAGGAGGAGGCATTATGAAAGGCACCGTAGTTAGACTTCATTCTAGGGTGTTTTGATGGCTCCTTTGAATGCATAGGGGCTTTCCCTGAATCTCCTTTTGACATGGTGTTAGCTTAAGAGATTCAAAAATTCAAAGAAAATGAGGAAGAGGAAGAGTAAAAAATGCCCGTGGATTGATCTTGGTTTGATCTAGAATTGAACTAGGTCATTCTCCCCCCCCCCCTTTTATAATGAGTGATGGTTCAATTTCTCACGGGTATCGCCAGTTTGGATTGATCTTGAATCGATCCAAAATGGAATCTTTTGGGTAAAAATTCTCAGATTTCCCTACTTTTGCTCGGTTGGCCCCTTTTACCTTAAGTGTATGTATTTGAGTCATCTTAGGGGATTTTATGAATGTGTTTTTATATAGAACACATTCCCATCATGCCTCGAAGATATTCAAATCATTTTGAGTCCAAGGCCTTTATAAGGATATCCGCCAATTGTTCCTCAGTCGATACATGCTCTAGAGATATTGTTTTCTGTTTAACCAATCCATGAATGAAGTGGTGATGAATATCAATATGCTTAGTTCTAGAGTGTTGGACCAAATTTCTAGAAATTTGAATAGCACTTGACTTGTCAATGAATATATTCCTTGTAGATTGAGATAACTCGTAATCCACAAGCATTTGCTTCATCCATAGCAGTTGCGTGCATCCACTCCTAATAGCAATGTACTCTACCTCGGCTATCGATAGTGATATGGAATTTTTCTTTTGACTGTGTTAAGAGACAAGGTAGTTTCCCATGTAAAAGTATCCACTACTTGTGCTTTTACACTCATCAACATTGCCTGGCCAATTAGCATCTGAATAACCAGCTAACACTGGTGTGGTATCTAATAGATACCATAGGCCAAAGTTGATTGTCCCATGGACATATCGAATTATCCTCTTGGACGCTTTCAGATGAGATTCCTTTGGTGCTACCTAATATTTGGCACAGGCACCTACACTAAAGGCAATATCATGTTTGCTTGCTATCAAATATAGCAGACTCCCTATGATACTCCTATATCTTGTAGGATCAACATCGACTCTATCGAGATCCTTAGTAATTTTCTTACTCGTATTGATTGGAGTATCAACTGGTTTGGACTCCAAAAGTCCAACTTGGATACTAGATCCTTGGCAAATTTGGATTGGTTTAGAAATATTCTATCTGAAGTTTGCTTGATCTATAATCCTAGGAAGAATTGCAATTCTCCCTTAATACTTATTTCAAATTTGAATTTCATCGTATGAGCAAACCCATGTGATAACTCTTCACATGTGTGGACATCAGCGTTTGGGAGGGGTTCGGATTCCCCCACCCACTCGTGGTTTTTGAGCCCACTCTTTGGCACGTGATGCTAGTGCGTGAAAAGTCACTAACCGTTTTATAGGAGGGTTAGGCTTTTCTAGGAGTCACCACCAACTCGGGGTTAACCAACAGAGTTAGACATCGGTTCCTCTCTTCGGGTGAAGATGAGAAGTATAGACCCGAAAGTCTAGGGGTTTAACTCCTAATACTGGTCTACATTCCTAAGATAAATGGTAAGTTGTTTAGTTGCATTTGGGGAAGATGTTAGGCACCCCAAATACCCATCTTTTTAGGGCACTTCTCTCATTCATACATGTTTTAAATTATGCTAAAGTCCATGCTTGCTAAATGTAAAGTTATTGGTTTGAATCATCCCCGTGGTGTGAGCATTACAGTTGCACTTGAGACATAGTCCCAAGCTGCCTACATATTTGATCTTGTATGGTTCAATGTGTTCCTAGCGTTTTGTCAGGATTTAACTATATGTAGTTCTAGGGGTTTGTTATGTATGCCAAACTCGATAATCAAGTACATCTAACTGTTAGAGTGATGTAAGGTAGATTCATTTTAGATTATTTGTATACTTATAAAGTACTCCATGCTGCTGCAAAATGTGAACAAGTTAGTAAAATAGAGGTTGGGACTATGTTGTACCAATGTGCATGATTTTACAAACCTAATTGGGTTATAACCAAGTCCTAGGGTCTTTAGGTCACGAACCATTGTGACATGACTAAGGTAGAGTGAAGACTGTAAAAGGTTGGGACAGGTTGAAATGTAGTGAACGGGTAGGTTGACTCAACCTAGTCTCATTAACGTAGCAGCCCTGACTCAAGTGTTGTTTTTCCAGGTAAAGTTCGGGTATCTAATACACTTAGAAATCACAAGCGTATAGTCAACCCTACTATGATTGTAGGAAAGCTAAAAGAGGTATTTGCAATGAAGGGATCCCTAGATTTTGTCTTTGGAATGGATTGGTTTGAAGTTGGGTGGGTTTCATTTGACCTTCACAAGCCTAACACCTAAAATTCATCCCGACGCTTAAAAACAGGGCCCACAGATGTGCCTAAGCACATGGATGAATTTCAAGATGTCAGTTGCCTGTGTATAGGCTTTAGAGAAGGTCAGGGTTCACTAAGGTGGGTCCCAGATCTCAACACCTGAATTTCTTCAATGCCTATATTTCCTGTCAATGTCTAAATTTTAATTGATTAAAAATCAGGTGTTGGGTTTAAACAGTCTGTACTCCGGAGGGCATATCTTTCTCCACAAAATTCTAAATTGAGCGTGGTTGGTTAATTTGGAAAGCTGAAAGAGAAATATTTCCAATCATATATAATAATCCTATACTTATCTAACACCTATTTTTCAAACTGATACCTGTTTGTGTTGTCAACGGCTATTTTTTAACAAGTTAAAAATCAGACATTAGGTTTGGATAGTCTGTACTCCGGAGGACAAATCTCTCTCCACAAAATTCTAAATTAAGCATGGTTAGTCAATTTAGAAATATGAGAGAGAGATATTTTCAATCATATATAATAAGCATATACTTGTTTAACGCCTATTTGTCCATACGCTTATTTTTCTGTCAATGCCTATTTCTTAACAAGTTAAAAATTAAGTGTTGGGTTTGAACATCTATACTCCGGATGACATATCTCTCCTTACAAAAATCTAAATTAAGTATGGTTGGTCAATTTGGAAGACTGAGAGAGAGATCCTTTCAACAATATATAATAATCCTATACTTGTCTTACGTCTATTTTTCCAACGCCTATTTTTTAATTCCCTTAAAAAACAGGCGTTAGGCTTGGGACCAAAATCCAGTAATCTCATTTTGGTGATTTGGACCCCTTAATGGTATGGACAATTTCTGGAATTATGCATGATAGTAGTCAGTACATATATGAACAACATATAAAAAATTGGGCTTCATATCATGAATACAAAATTCAAACAAAAATCAACAAATATTCATCAAAACTAGATCTCAAAAGACCCGATTTTTTTGGTCTGTTTGGGGGGCCATCTTGAGGCCTTCCACAACTCCTAAATTCATGAAATTAAATAAAACATATCATGCATATGTATAGTCTAACATATTCAAATTTGGGCTCAATCAGCCCTCTACAAAAATTGACATGGAAACAGGTTAAAAATGAAAGCAAGTAGAGGTTGTTGAGCCTCTACTATGTAACCCGAATTAGAGCAGTGCTCTAGCATGAATTAGACAGCATAACAGCACACTAATTTGATATATGATGAAGGGGAAAGAGATTTGAACACAGGTTTAGGCTTACCTTGCTTTGGGATGAAGGGTTTTGTACTTTTTCCTCTTTTTCTTCTTTTTCTCTTAGGTTTAGGGTTCTTAAGTTGCCAACCCTGTTCACCACGAATTTAGGGCTATTTATAGCCTCAAATTGGTGGAATCAATGGTTAGATTTGAAGATAAGGATGTTAGGATGGAGGGGGAGGATCATCTCGATCCGAAATTGAGTGTAGGGCTAGGATTACATTTGGGTGTGTGGTTGAAATCAATTTGAGGTGAGAGACATGGATGGGTGACATGGCCATAGGGAGGGTTGGATGAGGCTTGAGCTAACTTAATGGAGGGTGAGATGAGGGGTATGCTAATGAGGTTAGATGGAGGGAGAGATGTGGGTGACATGGGGGATGCCTTTCGGCAAAATCCCATTGGTTGCAAACCTAAAGGGAGGGTATCAAGATGCCAAATGGGGGGCTGTGAGGGGTTCTAGAGGCATTTGAAATTCAAGGGGAGGATCCTAAGGTGGAGAGTGAAAAATATTGTGGGAAGATGCCCATCCAAGGGCTGTCAAAAATGGGCTTAAGGTGGGAATGCATTAAATGTAAAATATCTTGATTTTTAGCTCACTTGAACAATATCTGCTTTTTTACTTTTTTGAACCCTCTTGTTGTCGTCACTCCATGTGAGCTCTCAAGCTTAGAAGTTAGTCCAGTTGGTGTCAATCTCAGAGGTCACAGATGCTCCGATCACGCTAGTTTAATCAGAACCAAATTACGAAAAGGGTAAGGGGTGAAATCAAGGTTTTTTTTGGCTTAAATAGCTCTCAGATGTAATTTGAATGGGAAAGATGGTAAAATTGATACAAGGGTGGCCCAGGGATAGATGCTCCCCAGTCCAGGTGACTCACAGCTTCTGACTACGTGTGATTATGGTACACGAGCAGGAAATTAGGTCAAAAACTATTTTTTGAGTGATTTGACAAAATTGTACAAGAGATGTTGTTGGTTTTTCTATAAAATGTATCTTTGGGCCATATCTGGGGGATTCAAAGTTCACGGAGTCTTTGAGCTACAGAAGTTGACAGATCGGCTGTTGGGTTCTCAAGCAACTACCGGGAGCTTTTTGAAGCAAGATCGCATGAGCAAATTGGGTTTCTGTAGCTACCCAAAGCCAAGTGAAATTGAATGACCAGACATTTCCTAAACCAGGAGTTTATAAAATGCTTTATTGAGGGTAAGGGTGAAACTGAGAAAATGGCCCTGACCTTGCTGCATTATAAGCTCGGGAGAACTTTTTAATGGCATTTTCCATTCCAAATATAGACAAAACACGTTTTTTCCAGGTTTGGGCAGAAATGACTGTTTGGACCTTAGATTTTTTTGTAAATTAGCATGGATTTTATAGTCTTGCAGCTCTAAATTTACTGTGGTGTGGCCACTGACTATCTAAATTTCTGATGTTAGGTGCGTTCCCGAGTGTTGTTCGAGCACCTCATTTTTAGACCTGATTTTTCATGTTTTTTGGATTATTTAAGGGAATCTTGGTAGATAGATTTTACAAAAGCCCTTACTGCTTAGAAAAATTTTTGAAGGCCTCGTGATTATGAAAAAATGGACACCGACTGATCCTGGTTTGGAGGTCTAGAGAATATTCTAGCTCTGTAAAAGCAAAAAGTAGGGAAACAACCTTTTGACCTTTTGGGGAAGATTTGAGATTTCATAGAGGTTCAAGACTTCAAAACTCTCTTCTCAGACATGGAGATTTAAAGCTAAGGCCAAGGTCAAGATATGGTGACTTACCTTTTTGGATTCGAAGATTGGATGAGTTTCTAAGGGCTCTAACAAGGGTTATTTTTTGGTCAGGGTTATCATGGATTGAGAAATTGGTTGTTGTCGTTCTCGAGCAGTGTCTACACTGTGATGAGTCCTTTGAAGAAAAGAGACTCAATGGTGTATAGGTTCTGAAATTATACCATTTGGACCATAGGAAAGGCTCTAGGGGTTCTTTGAGGGTCTAGAGGTCATCCTCTTAGTAGAAAGGGTAAAATTGTAATTTTTTGCTCGTGGGTCAAAAAAAGTAAAGATGTGAAATTTTTTACCTGTGATGCTTCATGACAATAAGGCTTATGTAGGCAAAGAAATTTAATGATCAGGATGACAAATAGTGAGTATTGGGCCTTTAAAGGTAGAAGGGTAAAATGATAATTTTTCTAATTATGATGCTTTGCTAGAAAAAGACTTACAAGAGGTAAAAAAACTTACTAATGACATGAATGGGGTTCTAAAATGTGGACCCTCAAAGTCTCATTGGTGCTTTTGAGTGAAATCATGGTTTGTCCTAAAATTTGCGACTGGAGTATCTGGAAAGACTGCTTTGGGGATGCCTAACCTCCTAGAGTCTAGGTTGCTCTTCCTAAGCCATGGGTGCTTAGAGTCTTGATGCTTAAATGTTGTTATACTGTCCTCATGTTATCACATGACCAAAGTCAAATTTAGGTGTTGATAGTGTGTCTCTTCCTTCTCCTCGTCTTTAATTATAGAAGAGGATGATCGCTTACACCCATACTTTCCATGAAGAGCTAGGCTCTTTTGAAAAATATTAAACGTGTAATTAATCACCATAAATCCACTTGATTATAGAATAAATTAATAACGCGTCAATAGTAATCCACTTGATTATAGAATACATCAATAATGCATCAATAGTATATTACCATATATTATGACAACTAAATAAGAAACCAATCAATTAAAATAAAATTTTAATTTAAGTAAATTAAAATAAAATAATTAATTCATGTAACCCACGCCCCACCCCAGCTCGGCTCAGTTCGGTTCGTCATGCGCCCGTGATGCAAACAAACAACTCCAACCTCCCTTCTCCTCTTTAACCCCATTACCCCTTAGGTTCTTGTATTTACTTATAAGGTGGAGTTTGAAGTTCATCACTTCCTATATGAGACTAAACTTTCAAGGCAAAAGCCTTTGGGAGTTGGGTTGTACTTTGTTTTGGAGGGAAACACTAAAACTTTAA
>JAOXJP010152638.1:0-13075 GCA_025762735.1 Platanus orientalis | reverse complement strand
GGTTTTACTCTTTTTGTAAAAGAGTGTAAAAATCAAAGAGTTGTGTTCCATTCATTTATTAAAAATATTCATTTATTAAATTTGTTACATTTATTTCGTGTTATGGATTTACACAAGAAATTTGCGTCTACAACATCAAGAAGTTTGTTGGTTTGTAGATGGTTGTCATGTTTGTCAAGTCTCTAAGGGAAAAACGATAAATGATGTCTTATACATGTCTTTGCTTATTGCAAAGCAACCATGGTCTGATATTAGTATGGATTTCGTCTTGGGTCTTTTGCGTACATAACGGGATATGGATTCCATCTTCGTCATTGTTTTTCAATTCTCTAAGATGATACACTTTATTACTTGCAAGAATATGATAGATGCAGTGCATGTGGTGCAACTCTATTTACGAGAGGTTTACCATCTTCATAGGCTTCCTCTATCTATTGTGTCTGACAAAGACAAACGATTTCTTAGACATTTTTAAAGAAGCTTGTGGTGACTTGCTAATACCAAGCTAGATTTTATGCAGCTTGGTTGGGGATTATTTGAAGTTATAGAATCAAAAGCTTTTTCAGGCTGAATTCACATTCAACCATTCTATGAATAAGAGCACTGGATTCACTTCATTTCAAGTTGTTTATGGCTTAAACTTGAGATCTCCTATTGATTTGGCACCTGTATTAGATTTGATGCAATGCAATGGAAAGGCTAAAGATTTCATGACACAACTCCAATAGATCCATCAAGTGACCTATCAGAATCTTCTAGATCAGTACAAGGTTATAGTTGATAAAAAATGGTGCCACATGGAATTTAAAATTGGTGATTTTGTTTGGGTTATTTTGACTAAGGATCGGTTTTCAATTGAGTAATACAACAACCTTGTTACTCGCAAAATTGGCCTACTTGAAGTGATTAAAAACTCAATGGCAATGCATATCAATTAAAGCTCCCAAGTCATATTCGCATATCTAATGTGTTTAATGTGAAGCATTTTATACCACATCTTGGCGACAGTTCAAGTGATGAGGATGTGAATTTGATAGCGAATTCTCTTAAGCTAAGAGAGAATGATATAATACAACAAGTTACAAACAGGTTTATGGAACATCTTGATCATAAGAAGTCAAAATTAGGTCTTAATCTTTGAACGGTCATAATTTTTGCTCCTGATATCTGATCACAACTCACGAGTACTCAAAATGATTGGCTCGGCGAGCTTCATGACGTCCCAAATGAATTTTTAGTTTATAGTTTGGAAAACCTAAAATTCCATCATTTAGGCCTTCAAACGATCACTTTTTAGTATTTTTTGCTATTTTAGGAAAATCCAATTGACACATAGTTGGAGGGATACTGGATGTGAATTTCTTAGGAATATCTTATATTTTTATTTTAAGTATATTGGAGTAGTTCTTGGTAGATTTCATTTTTTTCCAGTTTTAGTAATTTTTCCTATTTTTAGCGATTCCTATTGTAGTAGGGAATCATAGTTGTTTAAGAAATTTCTATTTTAGTTTTTAGGGTATTGGCTATATAAAGTCTCTATTGTAATCGAAATGAATAATCATTGAATTATTAAATTGAGTTTTCTGTTATTGAGATTTACTCTCTATTAATTCTTGGTATTTTCATTTAGAGAAAATCAACAAGTCCATGTTCTTGGTATTTTCAATTTTGAAAATCATCAGGTTCGTGGAAGGTTGTTTCAATCTGTTGGTGAGATTCATCTCCTACACTCGTGCTACATCAACCTCTCTAAACATTAAGAGAGAAGCACCTAATTCATATTGAGAACTTCTATATGGTTTACAGCTTCTGTAAATGAATTGAGCCCAGCTGATTTTTTTATTTTTTTTATTTTTGCTAGATTTAAAGCTTGTTTGATATCCTCTTGCGAAAAAGTGCTTGCCTGGCGACCCTCTTGCACCAGGCGTCGAAAGTAGAACTAATTAAAAAGTAAAACACTTTGACAAATCTCCCATAATTATTAATTTATCATAATAAGCTGCTGCTCACACCAGACGATAAGAAATTGAAACATAAAATATGACTAGGAAATAGGAATCCTTCAGTTTGAATGAGGTATGATAATTATGTTGTAAGTTGTAACTTGGTTTAAAACTCAAAAATATTACTCTAGTCCCCACTTATGCTGCTTTTGTCGTCCTTTTGAGCAACGATCAGCCTTTTCTTGTATCAGCTTCCATGCTCCATCCACATGTCCCTCCTCTGTCAAAGTCGTCCCAATTGCACAACGTATCATGTATATGCCACCCACAATTGCATGGGTCATGTAAGCACGCCCACTAGAATTCACAGCCTCTAGCAGCTTCCCATTTAGCTCTGACCCATCATCTTCTGCCATGGGCTTAAGCCGGAAGCACACCAACGCGAACCTCCTACGCACCACAACCTCAAACCTGCAGTCTTCCCTGACGAGTGATTCAAACCGGTTGGCCAAGTCTATGTCGCTTCGTGTGTGGGTCATCAAGTTAGCCACACCATACCTCCTAATCACTAGCCACAGCTTCATGGCCCGGAATCGTCTGCTCAAAGAGATCTGCCAGCCCTTATAGTCCACCACCTGCTTTGATTCACTGGCTCCATTTCTCAAGATCTCTGGATCAGTAGATAACGAATCTACTAATGATACAGGGTTCTTCACCTATAAGCAGCAGCAGTCCATGTTTGTGAGGAACCATTTATGTGGGTTCATGCTAATTGAGTCTGCATGCTCCACCCCATTCAAATAATGCCTAAACTCCGGGCATATGCATGCACTGCCTGCGTAAGCTGCATCTATGTGGAACCACACCCCATATTCCCTAGCCACAAGCCCGAGGCTGGCTAGTGGGTCGACTGCACCAATTGCTGTGGTCCCAACTGTGGCACAAAGAAACAAGGGCACTAACCCAGAAGCCAAATCTTGCTCAATGGCCACCCGGACTTCATGAGGTGACAAAGCAAAGCTCTTTGAAGGAGGTGTAATGAGTGGTCTGAAATTGGAAGGTGGGATTCCGACCAACTTGGAGGCCTTTTGAAGGGTGAAATGTGTTTGATCAGATGCGTAAACGACCAATTTGGTTATCATGCATGTGTTCACCCTTTTCTTTCAAGGCCTTGTCTCTGGTGGCCGCTAATGTGCAGACGATTGACTCGCATGTGCTACCGTGCAGAACGCCACCTCCGTTTCCAGAAAATGAAAATAGGGGTGGGAGCTTAAGCATCTCTCCTAGGAACCCAGCAGTGCTTGCATTAGCTTGGAAATAAGCAAAGAAGTTGGGGCTCTGCCAGTGAGTGAGGCCTGGTATGATTTTGTTGCCAACATCTTCAAGAATGGCTTCTAAAGGCTCAGGAGTGTCCGGGGCGACATTGGGAGAGTTCTTCCGTAGATAACCCGGTTTAACTTGGCTTTTAACCAGGTACTTCTCGACATTTCTGTAATAATCAGCTATGAAATAAAGCACTATTTGTGATTCTTGGGTGAACTTGTTGGGCTCTAAGGGCTTGACAATTTGTACTGGAAGAGAACTCATTTTGCTAAGGAGTAGATAATGTTCTAGTTTCTAAGTTGAAAGCAAATCCTATGCAACAAGCTTAAAATGCATTAACTGGAAACTGCTGCCAACGAGTATTTCTATAAAGACCCAGTGCTCCGAGACAAAAGAGGGAGGTCACTCGTTTGCTCCCACCAAAAGTGAAAGGGAAAGGATCGTCTGCTGAGAAATCAGCAGGAAGTTCCTGCTGATTTTAACCACACCGTGACAGGTATTTATAAAAAAAAAGTAGAAAAATCCGGAACAATTTACCAAAAACAGATCGGATAAGGTGTCACACCGGATGGTTAAATCAGCAGGAACTTCCTCTTGATTCTCCAGCAGACGATCCGCTCTCAAAGTGAAAATGACGTTCCAAAATTGTTTTTTCTGCCTTCCGGGCTACGTGTTGCAGATAAATATATACCACACTTTAGAATGCAGTAGCCGGAGTGGAAGGTACCCATCGTCTGCCTTTACTTAGATCTCTAACCTTTTTTTTATTTTTATTTTTTTAGGTTACTTCCAGGTGTGGTTGGGGGATCGTCTACGTCTACAGTAGTGTTATGGGTAATCTACGTCTACGGTTTCCAAGAAAAGTAGTTGTAATTTGATTAAGCTGAACATGACAAATCACAGTACTGTATGCCAAAACGTGCACTTAGGTTGTGGACAGGTCCTAACCACCCCCCCGGGTGATGCATGAGGGCCAAGGCAGAGGGGGGGAATCAATTCACTTTTTGGGGGTGAAGTCAAAAGTAACTTGATCCCCCCCCCCCCTCTGTCTTGGCTCCCAAACGTCGCAGAGCGGGGTAACGCAGAGGATATCGCCCCCCTTTTATTGACAATATCGATTGCCTTGTCATCCTTGCACATGGCTGTATTAGTTGTAGTCACCGAGCAAAGAAACCTAGGTAACTCACCTAGAAAACCTTTCCCATATTTTAGTTTAATTTCTGGTGGGACACAGCAGCCTTCACTGTTGTTTATTTAATTGGCATGATCCTGACACATGGCAATTGAATTGGCAATGCAGAGAAAGGCATAGGTGTTACTTAACATCGCTCCCTTTTCACGTGGCAAGTTTTAGCATAATAGTCCTTTGCCACAAGACAATAAGAGCCATTTTTTACAACCTTGTTTATTTAATAAAAATCCATAGTATAAAAAAGCTATTATTGTAGAGCAAAAGTGCAATAAAAAGGTTTAAGGAGGGTGTTATAGTAAATACATATTAGAAAAGTACCTGTGTATTTATCAAACTACCCTTTGTTAGGCACCATGTCACATGGTAGATTTATATTGATGTGATACCTCAACACCATTCCATCCTAGGTTTAAAATAACGAAAATAACAGTGATTACAGCTAATAGGAAAATAAATATTTGATTAAATCGATTAAACAAAGGTAGAATCTAAATAATCTAATATATTGTATTTAATCAAAATATTGATTTTCCTATTAACAACAGTGGAGCTTGACCAGAATTGGCCATTATTGCAACTTTAACAAATAGTTGTTAAAGCAACCATATTGTCTTGGGTGGTCTATGTCCCTAGACTGTTCCACCTCTCAAGTCAATAATTTTTTTTTTTGGAATGATTGTCTGTGTTGACACAGACATTTATAAGCATGTTATTGATTGACACATGATGAATTTTTGAATTTGGTCTCTTTTTTATCACCTATTTTTTCATCTGAACACTTTTTGGGACGTTTTTAACCCCCAAACACCACATGTCTGCTTATCATTCACCATACACATTACAAACACATTTTCATCACAGAACATTTTTTTCCTTTTTTCTAATATACTTTTTACGATTGGATAAGACGATTTAGTTAAACAGACACCTTCGGGAATCCAGGGTCGACACACTAAGTACGAACAAAACTCATAATTCTTAACGATTTATTAGTTTATTTAAAAGCAATAAACACTTACTATAGTGGCTGAGGACTAAGTAGCCAACAACCCTTAACCTTGTATGGCTGGATTATTTTCCTTTTTCAAGTAATGGTGGTCGCATACACGGCAAGCAAAACAAATCCCCTTATAAAGTTGTGGATTAAAAATACTTAATATGTTAGTTAGAATGGCAAATGCGTATGCCAATTCCATATTCCACAACCACTCATACTTAGTTTACAAGAAACAAGTAAGAGAAAGAGAGAAGATGATAGAGATTAAAGAATTCCTCCTCCATGTGAGAAAACAAAATGAAGGTTGTCTCCATAAAGAAAGGCATCTCCTCATCATGGGTTTCCCTCATTTATTATCTTAAGACTTCTATGATGTTTGCTGTCTATGCATCAATTTCTTCTTTTCCTTTTGGAGGGTGAGAAAATGTCTTTACATCATTTTAAGGCAACTAAGGTCCTGTTTGGATACACACCCAAAACACCACTAAAAATTAGGTGAGAATGAATCTTGTGAGAACTGTGAAAATGGCATCAGGTTATGGACACGTCAGCACTGAAAAGTGATAAGTTCCCCCCCCCAAAAAGTCCAAATCACTTTTTGGTACTGATGCGTCAGCCCCTCTGGTGTCGTTTTCACGGTTCTCACAAGATTCATTCTCACATAATCCAAGCCCCCAAAACACATGATGCACATTCTAGTCATGACTAGCAAATGCTTAGTTTGAATCCGTTTTAGGGCATAATTTGCGCTCATGGGATGTTCCGTTGCACATAAAAAAGAAAGTCGTGCTGTGAAATACCGTAACTTTTTCCTTACATTTTCAGTGACGGAAAGTGAATCTACGAAAAAAGGAAGTGATCCTTATAAGCCTCCTCATTCTCACTTCACTTATTTCTTCAATCCCAAACTTCCCCAATCCCTTTATATTGCGCTAAGAATGTGTTTGGTAAACTGTTGCCAAACGTGCTTTGGCTGTTTATCATAGCGTGGATTTGGTGCACCCTCCTAACAAACACTTTAGGTCTGTCCCGCATACAGGGACAGACATGCAGTCAAAAAAGTGATTTACACTTTTTAAGGGCATGATTTTCACTTTTTGATGATGTGTGCCCATCCCCGCATACGGGTGGACCTCAGGTGTTTATTAAGGGGGCACACCAAACCCTGGGAGTGTTTACATAGACAACAAAAACAAATGCTAAGAATGTTGGCAGGAGCGACCATTACCAATGTGACCATATATGACATGAACCAGAGACTGACTTTGTTGCCTCTTTTTGCATATCTATTTTTTTTCAAAATGAACACCTTTTAACACTTTTACAGTATACATACCAAATGTCAACCCGTGGTGTGGTCATGCATTTTGGACACACCAATTTTGGTCACAGAACATTTGTTCCCTTTCTCGGCACAATACAATCTGACACGTAGCTCTATCTGCATAGCTAAGGAACCCCCATTTAAGCACAAATATTTCCAATTTCTTAGGATAGATGTTTCCTAAAATTGCAAAACATTCAATCAATTTTCTAGTTTTGAACAGGAATTAATGAGATCGTGGGCTTTATAGCAGATGCCCTTGCTGAAATCAGAAAACAGAAAGATGTGACTCTTGATAGGACCCAATTCCAGTTGCAGATGCCTAAGATTTACAGAGGACTTGCTTGCATGCATGTCTGATGATGATGATGATGATGGAAGGGTGCAAACCCAAGATTTCCATTTTTTTTCTTCATTCCAATTGATAAGAAATGAAAGATTTAATAAACGGAGTAAAGGCTGAGAGAAGGGGAGTGGAGAAATGTTGATTAGAAACAGCAAAAGTAAAATAAAATTATGAACCAAGGTGGAAGAGAAATAACAGGAAACAGGTTTGATGAGCAAGAAAACACTGAAGGAACAAGCTTATGGCCGACCTAAGTGGAGCAATAAGCGTCACGCTGGCACACTTCCCTCTTTTTTTTCTATGAAGTGGTCCCAAAGCAAGGGCTTTCAATTTGCAAGGCAAAGAGGCATACCAAGGGCATCTCTCCATCTACCACATCTGAAAGCAACTGCGGGTGGCAACGAGCGGAGCTAGCTCAGCTTGTTATTAGCTGATTCTGAGCATAGATTTAAGCTTGTTTTCTAAACGAACTTGAGCCGAGTTTTTGGTTATTTGTGTGTGTGAAAATAGTAATGTTCAAAAAAGATAAATTAGATTAGTGAGTCATCAGGCTGTTGGGCCTTTTTTTCTGGTTGCTGAGTTAGGTCAAACCTGAGCCAAGGTTGAGTTTTATCTTCATGCAACAGCCCGATCCGAGCTGGGCAAAACTCGACTCGTTGCCGCCCCTAAATGCAACCATTAAAGGCTTTTGAGTCAAGACCTCTACACTGCAGGATGGCACGGGTGGTTGGTGGAGCACGCAGGCACACTTCACCACAGTCATAATCCCTGTCATGTGAGTGCCAAGAGAAACGTCATAATGACCATTATAATCAATCTCAAAAGATAGAATTCCAGGGGTGTTTGGTACAATACCTCTTTTTTTATGAGAAGAGACAAGAACATAAAGAGTATACCTAAAGTAGACTAGGGATTTTTTACCCAAAAAAAAATGTAGACAAGGAATTTTACCCAAAAGAAGAAGAAGAAAAAAAAAAAGATAGAAAAAAGGGAACAGTCTATTTCAATTATTTTGCTTGGATGGGCATTTATTTCATGTTGTAAGAACCCTAATTCACTACCCTGCGGGTCCACCCCCCCTACAAATGCCTTAGGTTCACTGGATAGCAGGAGGCGGACACATCAACACATCAGCACCAAAAGTGATTTACACTTTTTGGTCTGTCCACCACCTGCTGCCCAGCGGACTTAAGGCGTTTGCATGGAGGCGGACAAATCCACGCCAAATTCATCAAGATTGAGTATAAATTTGTGGAAGAGCTTCATTTCTGCCTTTAATAAAATCTCTTCTCTTCTCCATTGCGTTCTAGGTTATGTCTTCTAAATCAAGAACATCAAATTACAAGGTGTTATTGTTTAGACTTAGGAACCATTCTATAGTCAAGAGCTCTCTTGCTCATATCACCCACAAACGTTAAACCTCACAATACTAACGAAGAGGCCTAACACGAAGCGTGTGTTGTTAAGTGAAAATTTTTTCTTCATTAATTAGTAGCAAGCAAAATTTTTGAGAAAGTTTCATTTTATAATCGTGCCCTTTTAAATTGTAAATAGAGACCCAAAGAATTTTAGTATGCACTCCACTACAAATGCATTTACCTGCTTTTTTTTTTTTGGTAAATAAAACTTAATGCATTGGATTTATACTTCATACATGTAGTTGTTTATTCACCTATAGTTTTTTGTATATCCTTGAGGATGATATCAAGTGCTATGTTTAAATGATCATTTTCCAAATTTTTCTTGACAACTAAGTGTGTCACATTATTTTTATTCATATTTATATATTACAATCTGATTATTTCAAAATATTAAAAGAGTTCTTTGTATTCAGTTATGCAATTTCTTTTTTCAATTAGGCTTTCTTTTAAGGGTTCCTTCAAGGCCTTTATAACTTTCTTTGAACCTCCTTCTATAATGATCATCTTAACTTCTATGGTACATGTTTGAATTCCAAAAAGCATTTACCTGCTTTCTAGTCATGCATAAACCATCTCTGTCCATGGTCTAGTCCTTGAAAGCATTTTACTTTGTAATTCTTATATGATTGAGGTCTTGAGTTCGACTCATCTCCCGTCTGAATGGAGGGAAATCACTTCAATACCTACCTAGTACATGAATTGATTTAGTACTAAGAGAAATACTTAATTACTTATTTACTATGTATTTATGTATTTATTATAACACCCTCTTCCATTGCATATGTGGTTATGGAAACACCCTTTGTCCAGCATTAAGATATCTATCGTCTTAACATCTCAGTCATTTGATATCGAATGCAGAGATGTCATGTCACCATCGGAAAAGGATTTTGTCTACCTCCCTTAATGAACACTTGGTCCATTGGATGTTAGGAGGCAAACATGTCTCCCCCCGCCCCTCCCCCAAAAAAAAAAAAAAAAACCAAAAAAATGCCCCTAACACCCAACAAACCAAGCATTTGTCAAGGGTGGCTGACAGAATCCTTCCTCACCACTATCAATCAACTTGTGACATGATGCCTAGCAAAAATGTTGCTGTAAATAGGCAAAAATTAATAAAGGGCATTATAGTGAAATACAGTAGATAAAAAAATGTACAGTTACCAAAATAGTCTTGATCTGGCGTGATATCTCTGCGGTTAGACTGGAGATGAATTTTGAACTCGAATGCTACAATTACTTTAAGCATCATAAAGGGTTGGAGGTTCCTATATCGAGGCACGGGAATTGTGCGGGGCCCACACAGGAGGGGCGACTCACGCGTTCATTATCGCCTCTTCGATTTAAAACACACTCATTCCCACCGCGCCTCTTAACTGTTCCTTTCGAGTTTCGAGATATCGAAGGTACTTTATCTTTTTCTCTCTCTCTCTCTTCTTAAAAAATGATCGGCGATTAATCGGCAACTGGCCAACTTCCTGATCTTTCGGAACAAGTCGGCAAGAAACGAAATAAATAAACTGATATATTAAATAATCGGAGATCAGGAGCTGGGTTGGGCCGTTGGTTGGGGAAGCCGAGCTGGGCCCACCACTTGAACAAATAAATTGAAGCAATAAAATCACTGGATGACGTGGGTCCCTAAGATATAACTTCCGAACAATATGGGATCCATGTAGTATCTCCATCATCACAAGATGTAAGATTCCAATCCAATGATCTCACTCCTTAGCCTCATAGCCATCCATTTACTTGTAACGACAACAACAAAGAATGATTGTCTGTTTTGAGACGGACCTCTAAAGGCGTGCCATTGATCGACACATGATGTGTTTTTTGAATCGGAAGTCTTTTATTGACCACCTACTTTTTCAACTGGACATTCTTTCGATTTTATTTTGTAGCGACACATGGAGCACCATGTGACATGTGACTTCGAAAAGTGAAAAAACACCGACAGCCGTTCATTTTTTTTTGTGGTGGTTCACTTTTTTAGGTCACATGTCACGTGACACCTTGGTGCTTCAGTTTCGCTACAGAAAAATCACACCAGAAAATCCACTCTGCCAAATTAGTAATAAAGATTCTTTTTCAAAGAACTCCAATTCTTTGGAAGACTTTAACTACTGTAACAAATTAGTTCGGTCCTTGATAATCTAGATTCTTCTTTGTACTTCAACACACTTGGAGAGAGAGCAATAACCGGCAAATATTTTGGCCTCCTTGGCTTTTGGGGACGTTGAAATTGTTTTACTCCCTCAAAAATTCCCTTGTAAGCTCTTAGGTGCTAATTAGAGACAATGTTAACCAATGTACGTATGCACATATATAATATCTATTGATTGATACAATATTTCTTTATCTAAAATCAAACATTTTTATCTTATATTCCAACTATGTTGTGGTCAGTTACACGAACTCTATTTTACCATTCATTCCACTCTATTTAAGCCATATCTACCGTTAAATTATAAACAGTAATCATGTCTCTCATTGATACCTCAACCTAATAATTTACATTGTCTCACTCTTTTTCATCTATGCTGTCATTGGTCTTTGTTTCATGTGATTAAACCATCTCGATCAACTTTTCCTTGTTATCTCACTTAGTCATGTTACACTTCATTCCTAATTCTATGCTAATACATCTTAAATAGGGTTGTTCTGATAAACTAATTTGTACAACAAACGGTTATGATCTGCTGTGAAGATTTACTAAGCTGTTTCCTAACCTTTGTACAACCTCGTCCAGGAACGCACGCTCAGACAAGGACACGAGCAGCGGAGATAGCGCCGTACAAACCTGACCGGTAAGCACCCGGTTGCAAGTAAAACTAAAAGAAAGCAAGTTGCACAGTGAGGAAAGTCCAAGAAAGAGTATTTCTCACTCCTTCCGCCTTGCACTCCTTCACTGTCAGGGAAAAAAAAATGCGGCCAAAGGCTTTAAGCTCGAAAAGATCCCCTTGCTAAAGTCGTAGAAATTGAAGCCCTAGTTTCGCCATTACAGCTCTGGACGCTGCAGGTGTCAAGCTCTTTCTCTCCAGCTTTGCTTATCTGTTCTTGCCTCATTCTCTAATGTCGTCTGTCGTTCAAATTTCTTCTTTACTTTTCTTTTCCTTTGCTTTTCTCTTTTTGTTGCTCACAGACTGGAATTTCTGAGTACCTAATTTTGCAGAGGCATTAAAGAGCCTGAGCCTGAGCATTAGTTGCTGTTACATATCGAGGTTTGGTTTCCACATGTAGCTACTACTTGGATGATGATTTCACGAATGCGTTTTGTGAATAAGCATTGAATTGATTTTCTTCTTTTGGTGTAGAGATCACTTCGATCGATCGATCGATTCTTTTGTTTAGGTTTCTAGTTGGAGCAGCTTGAAATTGATTTTGGAATTTGAAACTGGCGGACTGAGGTTAGACATAGCGGAAGCGGCACCGCAAGTAAGAACGGACGAAGGGAGATCTTGTAAGTTCGCTTTCCTGATTTTCAGATGCATAGTTGATTTAAGGTTGAGGTTGAATTTTGAATTTGATCCTTTTGTTGCAGGATTTCTATCGATCTCTATCTCGCATAATCGATTTTCCGGCGGAAATCCGGTAGAGAACAGCCGGTGACACAAATATGCTGACCTGCATAGCTTGTTCAAAGCAGCTCGGCGGTGGATCGCTTCACGAACCGGAAGACGAGGACACCGGCGGCACGCCAAGCACTAAGCATGCCATTAAAGCTCTCACCGCTCAGGTAGACCAAGCTAGGGTTTCTATTCTAGTCCTCCATGGTCGTTTAGTTCAGCGGAGTTTAAATTTTTGTAACAGTGAGCTATAAATTTTTCAGATCAAGGACATGGCGTTGAAGGCGTCGGGGGCGTATCGCCACTGCAAGCCTTGTTCGGGATCGGCGGGGCAACACCAACACCAGAACTACGCCGAATCGGAGTCGGCGTCGGCGTCGGAGAGGTTTCATTGCTCGTACCGTCGGACGGGGACACTGAGCTCCAGCTCTACGCCAAGGCTGTGGGGAAAAGAGATGGAAGCGAGACTAAAGGGACTCTCGAGCGGCGAAGGGACGCCACCGTCGATGAGCGGTCGAACTGAGTCAGTTGTGTTCATGGAGGAAGAAGAACCCAAGGAGTGGGTTGCGCAGGTTGAGCCTGGTGTGCTCATCACTTTTCTTTCGCTGCCTCAAGGAGGTAACGATCTCAAGCGGATTCGTTTCAGGTATTTTTTTTGTTTCTTTCTTGATCTGATATCGACGGTTGTGATTCCTCCCTAGTGGTTACATATTCGTGTCTTATTGTTTTATTGATTCGAATCGAACGTTGCCAAATCGTTGAGTAATTTTGTCACTTACGCCTTTTGTCCTGAAGTGTCCCTAAATGCCAAAGGCCAAAATCCAAGGAAATCACAAGTCAGAGCGCGGCTTCAATTTGACGTTCTTTTTTTTGTTGGAACCCGGCGGGGGGGGGGGGGGGGGGGGAGGGGTGGGAACTAGGGGTTAGTATAAAATTTTTGTTATTTGGAGACAGATGAAC
>JAOXJP010152627.1:0-13075 GCA_025762735.1 Platanus orientalis | reverse complement strand
AATCTAAAGTTTCTTTTTTAGACCCCAGCCAAGTCATCACGACTTTGGAATTTTGTTTTGCTTTTTTGGTAAGGCACGAATTTGGAATCTAGTCTTCAAACTTTGCAGAAGAGTCTCAAGTCATCTCTCCCCTCGCAAGTGAAGTCTTTACTTGAGATTTGGAGCAAAGAACGTGAACACCATTCCTACACCCATAGGCCTTCATAAATTTGGAATTTGTACTCCATTAATAGCATGTAAGACTTTGTGGAATTGAATTTTCTTATTAATAAGCAAGATTGCAAGAAGGGTCCAAACTGAGACTCTAGAAAATCTCAGTTGAAATTAAATTTCTATTCACTTTCCTTTTGCATCCGAGCTTACATATAACAGTACAAATAGGCAATCGAGTTCTATCCATCGTCTCATAACACAAAGAACTCGTCTTTTTTTTTTTTTTTTTTTTAATTTCAATACGTTGCAACCAAAACCATGTTTTCGTCTTTTTCCTTGGAAAAAGAGAACCAAATTTCTCTCATCTTCTTATTGGCTATCTTTGTCTCATATTGTTCATTGTCATCATCTTCTTCCACCACTACAACCGTTGGGGAAGCGGCTGAGGCTCTTCTTAAGTGGAAAGGTAGCCTTCATTTTAATCCTACCCAAAACAATTCAGCTCTTCTCTCTTCATGGACGCTTGATCTCAATGCCAACTCTTCGAAACAGAGTCTATGCATGTGGGAAGGACTTTCTTGCAACCAGGAGGGAGACGTCACTGCAATAAACCTAACGAACATGGGTTTGCAAGGTACCCTCTATGATCTCCACTTCTCATCCTTCCCTCAACTTCTCCGCCTTGTTCTCACCAACAATTCTTTCTTTGGAACTATCCCAACCAACCAGCATAGCTAATCTTTCCAAACTCACCTAACTCGAGTTGACCTTAAACCATTTCTCTGGGAAAATTCCATTAGAGATTTGCCAAGTGACAAGTCTTGACAATTTAAGATTTGGAGTAAATCAACTCAGTGGGTCAATCCCTCCAGAAATTGGAAACCTAAGGTTTCTTAGCCATTTCCTTTTTGACAATAACAATTTCACTGGTTCCATCCCTTCATCTTTTGGTGCTTTGAGCAACCTAACCGAATTATACCTCCATGGAAATCGACTTTCTGGTTCCATACCTGCATCTATAAGTACTTTGAGCAGCCTAACCCATTTACTCCTCCATGGAAATCGACTTTCTGGTTCCATTCCAGTGGAAATAGGAAATCTAACCAACCTCAATACGCTAACTTTGGGAAATAACCTTCTAACAGGTTCCTTCCCTTCCACTTTGGGAAAGTTGAACAAGGTTAAGGTTTTTCGATTGAACCGAAACCAATTATCTGGATCAATTCCTGTAGAACTAGGAAATTGGACGCATCTTTATGATCTTGATTTGTCCCATAACAATTTCAAAGGTTCCATCCCTTCCACTGTGGGAAAGTTGAACCAGGTTTTCCATTTTTCTCTCAATGGAAACCAATTATCTGGATCGATTCCTGTGGAAATAGGAAATTTGACCAATGTCTCTACGATTGATTTGTCCCAAAACAATTTCACAGGCTCCATCCCTTCCACTGTGGGAAAGTTGAACAAGGTTAGGATTTTTCATCTGTACAGAAACCAATTATCTGGACCGATTCCTATGGAAATAGAAAATCTGACCATTGTCTATCAGTTTGATTTATCCCAAAACAATTTCAATGGTTCGATCCCTGCCTCTTTTGCAAATTGTACCCGTTTAAACTTTGTATACCTTTATGGTAACAAACTCTCGGGTTTGATTCCTATGGAAATAGGAAATCTGACCAATCTCTCGGTGCTACAATTGCAATCAAACAGTCTAACGGGTTCTATCCCTTCCACTTTGGGAAGCTTGAATAGACTCACTGATTTGCAGCTGTCTAGCAATCAATTATCTGGACCTATCCCTTCCACTTTTGGGAATTTGAGCAACCTAGAATATTTGTCCCTTCCTGATAATCAATTATCTGGTCAACTACCTCAAGAAATCAACAATCTTACAAAATTGATTACATTGCAGTTGGCTGAGAATAATTTTTCTGGGTATTTACCCCAACAGATATGCTATGGTGGATTGCTTGAACGTCTTATTTCACATTACAACCATTTTGTAGGTCCCATCCCTAAAAGCCTGAGAAATTGCACGAGCTTAATCAGAGTTCGGCTTGAGAGAAATCAACTCACTGGAAATATATCACAAGACTTTGGTATATATCCAAATCTGGAGTACATTGATTTGAGCCATAATGAGTTGTATGGTGAGGTTTCGCAGAACTGGGCAAAGTGCCCAAATCTGACAAGCCTAAAAATCTCTAAGAATAAGATTTCTGGTAGGATACCGCATGACCTTGGGGAGTCAATTCGTCAACTTGACCTTTCCTCAAATCATCTGGTTGGAGAGATTCCAAGAGAATTGGAGAGGCTTACTTCTTTGTTGTACCTATATTTGAATGATAACCAACTATCTGGTGCGATACCTCAAGAAATTGGATCATTATCCAATCTTGACCGTCTTGACCTTTCAACAAATAATCTGAGTGGATTAGTACCAAAACAACTAGGGGATTGTGCGAAACTTTGGTATTTAAATTTCAGCAATAATGAATTTGGTGGTAGGATTCCGATTCAAATTGGTAACTTACTTGCCCTGCAAACCTTAGATCTTAGTCAGAATTCGTTTACAGGCGAGATACCTTCGCAGTTGGGAAGCTTGCAAAAATTAGAAAATTTGAATCTCTCCCACAATCAGCTAGTCGGTTCCATCCCATCCACTTTTGATAAAGTTCTCAGCTTGACAATTATCGATGTATCCTACAATGAGTTGGAAGGCCCTCTGCCCAATAACAGAGTATTTCAAAATGCTTCAATGGATGCATTTCGTTACAATAAAGGCTTGTGTGGCAACATTACAGGTTTGCAAAGCTGCGTTCCTTGGGTGAGTCAAAAAGCAAATGCAAAGGAGGGCCACCAAGTTGTGATATTTATCGCACTTCCTCTTTCAGGAACATTGTTTCTTGTATTTGCGGTTGTTGGAATGATTTATGTTTTCCAGCGCAGAGTAAGAAACAAAGAGACGGCACCAAGAGAAACGTGCAACAAAGATCTGTTTTCGATATGGAACTATGATGGGAAGATTGTACATGAAGACATTATCGAAGCAACGGAGAATTTTGACGCCAAACATTGCATTGGTGTGGGAGGATGTGGAAGTGTGTATAAAGCAGTGCTATCCACGAGTCAGGTTGTAGCTGTTAAGAAGCTTCACTCTTCTCAAGATGATGAGATCGTTGATTCAAAAACTTTTAGAAATGAGATTCGAGTGTTAACAGAAATACGACATCGAAACATTGTGAAGCTATATGGTTTCTGTTCACATGCTCGTCAAACATTCTTGGTCTATGAATATTTAGAAAGGGGAAGTTTGGCAAAGATTCTAAGCAGAGGGGAAGAAGCTGCAGACATGGATTGGAATAAGAGGGTAAATGTTGTTAAAGGTGTTGCACACGCTTTATCTTACATGCACCAAAGTTGCTCCCCTCCGATAGTTCATCGAGATGTATCAAGCAATAATATTTTATTGGATTTAGAATTTGAGGCTCGTGTCTCTGACTTTGGCACAGCCAGACTTCTAAGGCCAGAATCATCCAATTGGACTGCACTTGCGGGAACTTATGGGTATGTCGCACCAGGTAATCTCTTTTTCATCATTATCCATCTTCGTTTGTAGGGAAGTCGTTAGACCAAGAGTAATATATTAAGGTTGTAAATGGGCATGGTTTGTCTACTGGCCTACTAGTTCGGCCTAATGACCATATGTTGGGCCTAAATATTAGGCTTCTAGTTTGGCTTGATGATGGTTAACTTAGGGTAGCTTTGTGTTCAATTTGGTGATGTAATTTTTGTTGCTTGAAATTATAAATCAGGTATTCTATAGTCTAATACACATGTAACTCAGATAATTTAAATTTTCGTATACACTAGCCTACAGCTTTAGGATCCAATTATAGCCTGCGCCTGGGTCTTGTGAAATTGAATAGGCCTTTTGGGCAGGTTTGAGCTTATAGGTTAACAAGGGCCAGGCCTTGCTTAGATTTTTTTAGGCCCATCCTCGGCATGGGCTAGACTTAAAACATCGTGGTCTAGACTGTGTCAATGTCAACCTTGTCGGGCCCGAGTTTGGCCTATTAAAAGGTCCTTGTTAGATGTTCAGGCAAAGTGATAAAATTTAGATTGTTGTTTCTGCTTATACATGTGCAACTTATATAAGTTGCAGCCAATAAGTTTACAAACCATTACACACGAATCTTTTTGTTGAAATCATAGATTGTGGTATAGGAACTTATTCTGTAATGTTTCAATATAAAATTATTGTTTTGTTATTTTTTTTTCACAATTTTCTTCTATAATACAAAACCAAAACACCTCAATTATTCTCTTCAAGGATATATTACGTATTTGCAACGATACACATGTGCAACTATGCAAATAATTGGCTACACCTTGATGGGGGCAATGCAGCATGTTGTAAACAGTACACAAGTAGGTGGTTCTAACCGTAAGATCTTGGGAAAATTGCTATATTTGTTTCCATCTATATATTAACAATTTTAGAATTGATCAAATCTCTTTCTTGTAGAGCTTGCTTACACGATGAAGGTCACTGAAAAATGTGATGTATATAGCTTTGGGGTGGTCACACTAGAAGTGATGATAGGAAGGCATCCAACAGAATTCATATACACTTTGCCATCTTCGTCAGCGTCCTCATCATCATCATCATTGTGGCCGTCATCAATTGGGCAAAACACATTGTTGAAGGATGTATTAGACCAACGCATCTCACCTCCCACGTCTCAAAATGCAGGAGCAGTGGTCTCCATTGTGAAATTGGCGTTTGAATGCTTGCATGAAAATCCACAATCTCGGCCAACCATGCAACAAGTATCTCAGGAGTTATCAATTTGTAGGCCATCTACAGAGTCATTCAACATAGTAACATTAGGACAACTGTTGATTCCTCAAGTCTGATTGTATAGATGAAATATTACTATTCTAGTAGTATTTGGTAGCAAGGGCCATTTACTTGTTTGCTATGTTATAGTGACTTTATTAGTATCCTTTCAAAAATAAAAAAAGCCGGGGTGATGTTTGTATTACTTCTGGTTATAGGTCATTTGCTGAATAATGAATGCTATACAAGGAAGGCGATTAATGGTTTCCTTAACATACATTGCTATCTTCTTCTTCTTCTTCTTGACCATTTACCGATATCTAATATGATTTCTTGGGATGTTACAAACCTAAGTGCTCATTCACTAATTATCAAAAAATACAAAAGTCAATTATGGATTTGTTGATTCGAGTTCGTAAGAACTCAGTCACAATTCGATATATCGGACTTCCAATGCATAATATAGGTTCTAGTAGAAGTTATACAACAACACAAAGTTTACAATTCTAATTAGATTATGGTGTGTCGAACGATAAGCCAAACAAAGAAGTTGAGTCCAACCACGCCTTAGTACAAGCAGAGATCAACGTGGTCACATTAAGACAAGTGACCGACGAAAGATGTTAAGCAATAGTTGAACACAAAAGTAGATTTGATGACCAGAAGAGGACGGGTCACTACCAACTCGTAGCCAACGAGGGTTAGCATGATTGCATTTGACTTAGTATGGAATGATCGAGCAAGGTGGTCTCAGAATGATAGAGATCGCAACCGCAGTTTAGGAGACTTGAGTATCGAGTGTCAAAGAAAGCAAATACTTGGCCAAGATGTCGAGATCTAAAAAATTAAGAAGTCGAGTGTCTCAAAACCGAATGATTCGAGGATACTCGATAACTTAACAATTAGTGGGGATGAAAAGAGTCAAGGCATAGATAGCCGACCTAAAACAACTTCATCCCCTAGAGGCGATGTCAACTCAAGAAAAGTCTATGCCTTTGGCCTAAAAAAGTGGTTTCGACAGACATAATCATGGTGAAAGAAGGGATTGAAAACAAGAGGTTTTACATTACACGGGGATTATTCTATGAAAGTCCCACTACAATGGAACTTAGTGTTAGCAATATAATACTTTGGAGACTTAAAGTGACTAATCAAGTTGGATTAAGTAATGCCAAATGTTAGTTTTTTAGAGAAGGCAGACTCAATAGTAAGCCTTAGGGGGCAATGTTGCCCTTGGAAGCAAAAAATCTGGCCAGAATGAGATGGTCATCATTTCAAGGAAGACCAATTTGGAGCAGCAAAGCAAGGGATACGCCTGAACCCATTGGAGAACGACTTGATGGTGAATTCTCCACGCAGTGTAAACCTCCATATCGAGAGAATGAAGTGTTCAATGACAAAAATGTCTTGCAAAGCGCAATATGAGCCAAGTATATATTATGGCTCGCATAAGGACAATAAATGTTCCACAATAAAAAGAGTCTAATACAGTTAATTATAATGAAAAAGAAGAGAATTCATGGGCAAAAATGTCTAAAAACTTTTTATTATATATATATAAGTAAAAAATTACAAAGACTCTTCTCAAGACAAACAATGTCTAGGGGAAAAAATATCATAAACTAATGAAACGATATAAATACAAAAGCTCACATCGAGACCATGCATCGTTTCTCTAAATATCAAATGGCCTAGATCGAGGTAAGGCACAGAGGTTGGCAGTTGACAAAGGTTGGATAAAAACTATTCAACTACTACAATGTCAAGGACTAAGGAGAACTGGATGAGATATGCCCATTTCTCTCGAGGTCACCTCAGGAATTGCCCAAATTGATGGTTCCAAGCTAAAGGAGCAGAGGAAGGGGCTTAAGTTGGTGTACCTCTCTGCATTCATACTCCTATCCCAGATCATCGAAGGCGTAAAAAAACAAGTTACATATAGAGGGGGACTTTATCTCTGAAGTTACGGATGATGCCATCTCCTTATCCGTAAAGTAGTCTTCCGCGACCTAAGTAGTACTCTAGGGTCGCCTGGCAAATCCGTTGACTCCTCCAGTTCCTTGAAATGAGAAAACCTAAGATGAAACGAACATCCTTTAACTGTGGGATGAGGGGTCAAGCTGAGGACATGGCGTGAGAAGTTGGCATCAAACATTCTCATGAACAAACAAATCTGGGTATTAGATACAGGCCATGAAATAGAATTATCTCATTTAACAAAGATTGAAACCAATCCATGGTGTCGATGCCCAATGATATAGTTGCAGAGGAGATGAGATGTGATCTGGCAAAGAAAGAGATGGGCGCAAGCTGATGTTTGGAGTTGGTATTTATAGACCCATTGAGGAAAGGGTTAACAAAAAACAGGAAAGACGGTTCAGTATCCCACGCAGAAGTTGTCGTTCGTTCTGCCTGAGATCATCAAAAGTTGGGAAAATCTTGAAAGCAGTTAGCATCAGAAGATACTTCATCTTGAAAGCGTTGTCATTTGAAATTACCAAGTCAAATAGTTTACACCATCAAGCATAGGTTATGAAGAATAGTCAATATGGTCCTGGTGCTTGAACCCGAAGCATTAGAAAAAGGTCACACGCATTTAGTTAAGATCTAAACTAGACACGTGTTGGGGGCATTTGTTGGCGTCATCTTCAAAGCACGGTCGTAGATGGACACATGGATTTTAATAGACCTAGAAATGAAATCATAAATAGGGACATGTGACAAGAACAACATTATGACATATGTCAAGACAACTGACACACGAGAAGGATGAGTAACCACTTACATGAAGCAAGTTAGTTTAGGCCATTACACACCCCATGACTGGCATCCACCACGACATGAAAAAGTGGCGTAGTAGTGAAAGGAGTGGAAGGTAAAAGAAACCACCCATGCATCGTGGGGAAGAGGTTACAATTGTTGTAACTAGTTAGATCGATATAAATAGGCTAAAAGAAGAAGAAGAAAGGACCCTTAACATCAACATCAAATTGTATTTCTATCTTTGGAGTAGAAGTAGGAGTATGTCTATCTTAGGAGCATGAGTAGTATAACTTAGTCTGTAAATCGGTTCGAGAAAGGGTGAAAGAGATGAAATGACCATTGTTTAGTTATGGGATGAGGGGTCGAGCTGAGGACATGGCGTGAGAAGTTAACATCAAACATTCTCATGAACAAGCGAATCCAGGTATCAGATACAAGCCAAGAAAGAGAATTATCCCATTTAATAAAGATTGAAACCAATCCATGGTGTCGATGCCCAATGATATGGTTGCAGAGGAAATGAGGTGTGATCATGGCGGAGAAAGAGATGAAGCTGATGCTTGGAGTTGGTATTTATAGACCTGTTGAGGAAAGGGTTAACAAAAGGCAATAAAGACGGTTCGGCATAAGTTGTCATTTGTTCTGCCTTAGATCATCAAAAGTTAGGCAAGTCTTGAAAGCAGTTGGCATCAGAAGATACTTCGACCGGCAAGCGATGCCATTTGAGATTACCAAGTCAAATTGGTTACACCATCGAGCACAGGTTACGAAGAATAATCAATATGGTTTAAGTGTATGAACCCAAAGCATCAGAAAAAGGTCACCCACATCTAGTTAAGATCTAAATTAAATGCGTGTTAGGGGCATTTGTTGATGCCATCTTAAAAGTTTGCTTGCAGATGAAGGACACGTGGATTTAAATGGGCCTAGAAATGAAATCATAAACAGGGACACATGATGAGACTAGCATTACGACACATGTTAAGACAACTGACATATGATAAGGACGAGTAACCACTCATATGAAGCAAGATAGTTTTGGCCATTACACATCCCACAATGGGCATCTGCCGCAACATAGAAAAGTGGTTATAGCAGTGAAGAAGAGTAAAAGGTGGAAGGAATCACCCATGCAATGTGGGAAAGAGGTTACAACTATTGTAGTTGGTTGGATTGATATAAATAGGGCAGAAGAAGACGAAGAAAGGACCCTCAACATAAGCATCAATTTTTTTCTTTTAATCTTAGGAGTAGGAGTAGGTCTATCTTAGGAGTAGGAGTAGCATAACATAGTCTATAACTTGGTTTGAGAAAGGGTGAATGAGATGAAATGACCATTCTTCAGTTGTGGGATGAGGGGTCAAGCTGAGGACATGGTGTGAGAAGTTGACATCAAACATTCTCATGAACAAGCGAATCCGAGTATCAGATACATGCCAAAAAAGAGAATTATCCAATTTAACAAAGATTGAAATCAATCCAGGGTGTCGAGGCCCAATGATATGGTTGCAGAAGAGATGAAATGTGATCATGGCGGAAAAAGAGATGGACACAAACTGATGCTTAGAGTTGGTATTTATAGACCTGTTGAGGAAAGGGTTAACAAAAAGCAATACAGACGGTTCAGTATCCCATATAGAAGCTGTTGTTTGTTTTACCCGAGATCATCAAAAGTTGGACAAATCTTGAAAGTAGTTGGCATTAGAAGATACTTTGTCTTAGAAATAACATCATTTAAGATTGCCAAGTTAAATTGGTTACACCATCGAGCTCAGATTACGAAGAATAATCAATATGATCTAGGTGCACGAACCTAAAGTTTTAGAAGAAGGTCCCACACATCTAGTTAAGATCTAAACTAGATGTATGTTGGGGGCATTTGTTGATGCTATCTTAAAAGTTTGCTTGTAGATGAAGGACACGTGGATTTTAATGGGCCTAGAAACGAAATCATAAATAAGGACACGTGACTAGACCAGCATTACGACATGTGTCAAGACAATTGACACACGATAATAATGAGACCACTTACACGAAGCAGGCCAATTTAAGCTACGACACACCCCATGATGGGTATCTACCGTGACATGAAAAAGTGGCTATAGCAGTGAAGAAGAGTGGAAGGTGGAAGGAATCACCCATCCAACATGGGAAAGATGTTACAACTGTTGTAATTGGTTGGATTGATATAAATAAGGCAGAAAACGAAGAAGAAATGACCCTTAACATCAACATCAACATCAACTTTTATTTTTATCTTAGGAGAATGAGTAACATAACTTAGTCTGTATCTTGATTCGAGAAAGGGTGAACCTGGTTCATCCCTGGTTTCTGTAGTTATTTCAGTTGACATCGAGCGGAGTGACCCCGTTTTAGGAGGTTTATGACCCCTTGGATCAATTGAGGCATTTGTACAGTGTTACCGTTAATTGCATTAACGAAGTTTGGTTTCTTTTCTATTCTTCCCCTTTGAAGTCTCAGGAAAGTCCTCTTTGTTTTCAAGCATGTACCGAACTTGACCGATTACCCATACCCAAGGCAACGTGAGGAGAGAGAAAATTTTCCCACCAATAGGTTAAAGACAGCTTGAATTCCATAACTAAACTTGCATTTCGCAATTGAACATGAATTTGAGACTGACTAGTCTGTGATTGGATAGTGCTCACGATTGAACTGCATCTTGTTATTGGGATTGTGCATTTTGTCACAACCGAACTGTAGTCTGCAACACGACTGATAAGTAATTCGTGACTGAGATGTGCCTAGTGACTGAGCATGTCATTCGAGATTGAGTGGATTCTCACGAATGACCAAAAGTCTTGCAATTGAAAATCATGCAAGCATAATGATAATTCATAAACCTGGTATATGAATTAAGCAAATTTATTTGTTAATTATTAATCACAAAAGAGCAAATGAAAATCATGCAAGCGTAATGATAATTCATTAAACCTGGTATATAAATTAAACAAATTTATTTGTTAATTATTAATCCCTCATCAAAATTAACGTAATCCTAAGTATTTCCGGTAATTTATTGGCTCCAACTCAGCTACTAACCAAACTTAGTCAAACTTAATTAAGCATCATTAAAACAAAAAAAATAGGAAAAATATTTATCTAATATATATATATATATATATATAATAGGAAAAATCCACAAAACTAACAACCAAGAACAAATATGCAAATTTAACTTTGAATCCTCACCTAATTGATTAATCAAACTGTACCGCCGACTATCCTCCATGAACAAACTGGTTTGAGATTCTTCGGCTCAATCTCAAAACTCAGAAAAAAAAAACCTCATTAGAATTCAACTCACAAGCTTAAATTTCCTACCTTTTTCTCTAAGAATTAATATAAGTATACTATTAAAACATAAAAACTAACAACCATTAGTTAGATTGTAATATTGTAATACCCCCAACTGACCAAGGGTATTTTTGGAAAAAAAACAAAACAAATGAAATTAAAACACCCGAAGAAACATTAGTTTCAGTTGACCCAAAACTGAACAAGAGCGAGAGAGAGAAGGAGAAAAAAAACCCTAGGTTGGGGAAAAACGAAGAGGAAGATAAGAGATTGGTGACTTTTGGAGCTCTTGGGAAGGCCTTCTTGCATAAGAATTGCAAGTGGTTTTCTATTCCTCATGTTTATGGTAGGGCTTTTATAAATTTGTAAATAGGAAGATAAAACTAGTATTTCCTTGTTTTTAAAAGACTTTAACTATATTGTATGATTTTTCTTTTGTTGAGATTGAACAAAGAGGGGTTTAGGGTGTAGAAATGGGTACACCAAGTTAGATTTAGAAACAAAGAGTTTAGGGGTTCTTAGACTCAAATAGTTGCAACTTCAAATGCAATGGCACGTTTTTTGGGTTAAGTCATGTGGTTAACCCTTAGGGAGAGGCCTTGGGGTTAGCTCGTAGGGAGAGGTCAATGGGCTAACCCGAAAAATAACCTGAGGTAGGAGAATGGGTAACCACGCCTAGATGTCGTAGTTAGAGGGGTTAGGTTTTCACGTTTAAGAAATTAGTTATAATGTTTAGTAGTGGAATAAATACAGGTCATTTATTCTCTATTGTATAACATAAAATTATGCATTTATTTATTTGTATGCTTTTATCTTAATAATACACAAATTACTTTTATATTGAATGACTTATGTTGGTTGAAATGATTTCAAGATATATGGACACTATAAAGAGAAAGTGACATTAAAATTTGTATCGTATTGTTGATGGTAGTTGACACTTTTGTAATGCATAATACATGCATAGCATTGCATGACATAAATTTATGTATGCTTTTGGTTGAGCATAAAGAGAAATGGTCGCTTCCCTATAAAGATTATAAAAGAAAAAGGGTTGCTTCCCTATAAAGTGCATAAAAGAGAAATTGTCGCTTCCCTATAAAGAGCATAAAAGAAAATGGTCATTTTCATATAATGAGCATAAAAAGAAAAGAAAGGAAAAGAAAGATGTGAGTGAAATTGCATTTACATGCATCTAGTATTATTCATGATTTTATATTGACCTGATACTTATTTATTTAGACGATATGAGTTGTTTTTTCTGCTACATATGACTTAACTTGTTATTGTGGTATCAACTCGTGATGCCTAACTAGAGTCGTGGGTTAGAGCCTGGTGAGAAGCCACCTTGTGCTTAATGCTCAATATTAGGATTGATGATTCAGCCACTTGGTGCAAGCCGCCAAGGGTTAGGATTGTCTCACGTCTACCCCATATTAGCACATGTAGTTGCGAGACCAGTACAAGTAATGACTAATACTTTACACAGTACATCTATTGCATATCATTTTTAGACTTCAACGTTACAAATCTTTACCGAAAGTATTTTATTGGATTAATTGAATATTATTTCTTTATCTGGTTTTTCCTTACTATAAACTTGTAGAAAATTGGATTAACTTGTTGGGCTTTCTCCAATCTCATCTTACCATTTCCTTCTTGTAGATTGAGTTATTCTGTAGGAAAATGAAAAAAGCTAATGATATTGATGGTTTTAAACTTTGGTACATAAGAGAAGCTGATAACAAAAAATAGGGTAGGAATAATAGTAGATAAAGATTTAAAGGAGGAAGTTGTAGATATTAAGAGAATAGGTGGATTATACCAATTAAACTTATCTTAGTAAAAGAGATAATCAACATAATTAGTGCTTATGCACCGTAGATAGGGCTAGATGAAACTACTAAAAAACAATTTTGGAAAAACATGGATGAATTAGTTCAGGGAATTCCCGAGTCTGAGAGAATATTTATAGGAGGTGACTTAAATGGACACGTG
>JAOXJP010152616.1:0-13075 GCA_025762735.1 Platanus orientalis | reverse complement strand
GAAAGTCCCCATGACTTGTTAACAACGTACCTAATTGTTCTAAACATTCAATTCTGCAATTATTTCTTTTGTTTTAACAGAGTGATCTTCCAGTTAGGTAGAATCTTTATTCGATTCTAACTGTGATAATTTAATCTAAAATAAGTTATAAGTTATTAAATGGAACTTTGAAGCCTTAGGTTCATTTAATATAATTTTTCTATTTTTACATTATTGTTGCTCCATAATACGGTGTGGAAACATTGATTTCTTTTCTTTATTTTCTTTTCTATTTATCTTCTTTTGTAATCTTTGTTTTTATTACACAAGTCAATTCCTGTGGATTCGACCTTGTTTAGTACTACAAAACTTGTATACTTGCAAGTAAAATTACCATAGATTGTTGGTTCATTAAGTTGGATCATTAGTCTAGGCGTAACACTATACTTCATGGGGTTTTGCTGGGAATTTGAAAAGAACGGAATAGAAGAATCTTTGAAGAAAATTCCAAGCACTTCTTGGAGGTGGCTGAATCTATTGTTTTTGTCATAGCTTTATGGGCATTGGCTTCTAAGGAATTTCACCATCTCTCCATTAATGATCTTATCAGGGATTAGCCTTCATGTATTAACTCTTGTACTTTATCGCATGATTATTAGAGTGGAACCTTAATTATATTTGTTGAACTCTATGTAATTTTTTTTTCTTCTTTTAATAAAATTAGTGATTCATAAAAAAACATGGATGATAGAGTATTTTTTCCTTTTTCCCTGAACCTGAAATTTATCTTTATAGAGATATGTTAATATACATCTCACCATGTGTTTCACAGTTGGGATAAGGCTGTTTTTTGTTGTTGTTGTTGTTGTTGTTGTACCATGTGTTTCACAGTTGCACCCTAAATATATGATATCGGTGACGATAATTCCATGGGGTCAACCTAGTGCAACCGATCAGCAGAATTAGATTTAGTTGATCCAGAACCTTTGCTAAGAGTATCTTGTCACTGCATTTGGCCTTCGCTTCTCTTGCTTTGTAATTGTTTCTGTTGCTTTTGAATTGAAGCCACACACACACACACACACACACACACACACACATATATATATATATTAACCTCAGTCCCCCATGCCTAGACCACTTGGATAGCTCTATGATTTTTGTTTTTCTTTTCTTTTCTTTTCCCTTCTTCGAGACTCTTCCCCACTTCGCCTTCTTCTCCTTCTCTCTCCTCCATCCTTCTTTTCAGCTTCCGTCTTCCTCTCTACTCACTTTTTACCTTGTACTTCGTCTTCCTCCTTTATCACTTTCTAACTTTACATCACCCTACACTTTGTCTTCCTCCCAAATTTTACAAATATAATATAAATTCAAAACCCTATATGTCAATACCACTTTTCTTCATCTTTTCCTCTAACCCAATATGGTTGTCTTCTTCAACGAGCAGGATAAGTCGGCTATGAAGAGCTCCTCCATCCTGTCCAATTAGAGTGTCTCAAGATTTCAATCACTCCAAAACCTAGCAATGTAAGCAATGCTTTAGTTTTGTTTGTTCATTTAGCTTCTAATGTAAAAACCGCGTTGCTTGTTTCAGTAATAGATTGGTTTTCTTTAGGTGTAATAACATGTTTGCAGATTTTTGGGCGGAGATATTTTTGTTTTTTTTGTTTTTGTTGAATTGTTCCATTTAAAGAGATCTTATGAAACTCCTTAGAGTTTTCTGGTTATAGATGCTACTTGTGTTGGAGTTGGTGATTAACAGTCTATCTTTGTTTTTTGTTTTCAGTCTCATATTTTTTGTTGATTGATTATTATCTTACATTTTTTTTTCTACCCAATAAATTTCGCATTTAATGCTATCTGCAACCTGTAGATTCCTTCTTTCCGCTTTTTTTTTTTTTATTAAAGAAAAAAATTTATTACTATTTTTTTTTATTCCTTTACGCTTTCAATTAATTTGCTTCAAACATACTGGAATCATCCTATTTCCCCTTCAAATCTTTGCTCATGGTATCTTCCATTAGTAGAACTATCATACATTTCTACAGACCTTCATCAATATTCACTATTGTTATTTATCAAAAAAAAAAATCACTATTGTTGCCACCGAATTGACACAATTCGTTTATAGACGAAGAGCGACTGTGGCCTTTACTCGTTTTCCTTTCTGGTTGTGGGGTGAAAAAGATAACGAACCCACCGTGTTGTATGGGTCATCGTTAAATTCTTCATCGGATTTGGGTTGAGGTAGGCGAGAACCCGATATAGAGAAGGGTTAAGCAAAAATTGCAAAGCTGGTAAGAGCGGAATCAACAGGGAATTTGTTGTGTTGTTCTGATCCAATGGTGGGTGTTTGTCCGGACTTGAATCGGATTACTCGGATTGGTCGATTGGGTGGCTGGAGCATCATGCCCCTAAGTTTCTGAGTGACGAGGAAATATAGACCAGTGTTGTTGTACTCATTCCATTTGTAATTCCTTGCTCTTTCTCTGGGTTTTTTTCCTTTGCATCCTTGTTTATTTGCTTCACACCATTCACTTTTTTTTGCTTGACCGGTTAATCCATACCTAACTTGCAAAAGCTCAGAAGCTTAGTTGTGTGTTACATTTTTATATGCACCCTCTACAACGAAACTTTCTGATGTTTCAGCTTATACATTATATTTGTTCATTGGTACAGAATGATGAATGTATTGAACACTCTTCATCATGTTTTTGGGTTGTGGTACCAAATCGTTTGTTAAGAGTGCCTTTTATCTTTGTTACCAAATTTAGTGTTTGAAATTTGAGGAATCAAGTAAGCAGAGTCTTATGAAATTAACAGGTATCTTGTGGCGCTTGCATTACTGATTCTTTTCTTTTATAGAAACCTGTGTATGCTTGCATAGTTGTTAATCTTTTTTATTTATTTTTGATAGGTTATAGTTGTTAAATCTTTTTTTTTGATAGGTTATAGTTGTTAATCTGTTAGTCCTGTTAATTTTCTCCTTCTTTTTAATTTAGTGATGTTGTATTTATGTGAGCATACCATTCACAGGAAAAAAAAAATTATGTGAGCATACCATGGGATTCGAAATTGTTGTTTTGCAGTCTATGGTGTCATGCTCCAACAATGGGAGCAATAGGTCGCTGTTCTTGACATTGTTTTATGTTTTTAAGAATCTCTTTTGCTTTTGATGTTTACTTCTGTAGAACTAAAATTTAATTTGGCAGTTAAATGGAATCATGCAAGCAAAGATTGTGTCAAGCCTCATGAGTTAAAATGGTGAGGCCATGTATTTGGGCTAATGGGTTAAGAACCTTGTGTTACCTGCTGTAAAAATGATATACTGTAGAAAATGTTGCTGAGTATGTTAATATATATCTTCTGAAACTTTAAATGTAGAAAGTTAATCTTCATAAAAGCACATGTTTTTACACAAGTTGATGATGCTTTGGGGTTCATGCTTAAATCTCTTAAACACTGGCAATGTTGAATTGAGTAACCCATTTGTTTATTCTTGACTATTACACTGGACTAATCAGATATCTAGATGAATTTCAATCAAAAGATGGATCTTTAGTTCAATTAAGGTTAATTTAATATTTATGCTAAAAATTTATGGTACAATTCAAGTTCCCTATCAGGGGAAAAAACTTTTCTGCATGTAAATTTTCATTATTGCATCTTTGAAAACTCAAAAGATTCATTTTATTTTAACAGATTACATAATCTCTCATGGTGTAAAAGCAGCTTATTAGCAAAAGTCAAATAACTTGCAAAATCTTCATGCTTCTCCCACACATATTATCCAGTTCATATAGTAAAGCATTTTCATTAGATTTATTTTATGAGAGAATTTTCATTTTTATGCATAAGTTCGAGGTGATTTTTCATTTTTTAAGTAAATAAATGCTATATAAGAAAACTGTAAAAGGTACAAAGTGGATTATATTTGAACTTTAGTTAACCGTCATTTCCTTTTAAAGTGCTGATTATTTAATGCAATTGTTCTATCAAATATCAATTTGCCCACCATTTAATCTTATTTATCAAGTTAATTATGCATTCTTTTTTTTTTCTTTTTTCACCATAGAACAAGCAGCTTTTCCCCTGCTTGGGTTCCTTTGGAGAGGAGAAAATTGCATTTGAGGAAGGTTGCAAACCCCTATTGTTGCTGTTAGCGAGGATTTAATGAAAGTTGTACCAGAGAACCCTTGTAAGTTTAAGGTGAATGCTGTGATAACTATGATTTGTGTTTTGGGGCTGTTTTTCTTTTTTTGGGTTGTTTTTTTGATGGTGGGTCATGCTTTTGTTGTTCAATTAATAATGGTTTCTTTCCTCCTAAATTAAATTCAAGTGGCCACTCTGAAATTAAAGAATAAGAAGAAGACGCAGAAGGAATGGGCATACATTGAGTCTCTAAAATAATCCATATAAAAGAGAGCAAGCCAAACTTCTTTCAACATAAAGACCCTTAAAAAAATCCTGCTGTTATGTAAAATGGGTATATCATCCAGCCCTTCTATGCTTAATAAACTAGATAAAAAAATAATAGTTGACATTTGGTTTTGAATGTCTCTCCATAGAGGATTGCGTAGATTAGTGAAAGAAGTACATCTTCTTTATTACAATTTGGATGGATGGAAATTTTGATCTTCTAATGATGAATTTTTGCAGGAAAATGCAATTGCATTCAGTGTCTTTGAATGTTTAGTAAGTCATTTTTATGAAGAACTTTACAATGTTGTTTTTAATTCTCTATATATAAACTCTTCCTACAATTCTTTTTTAGATTATTAAGTCTGGTCCAAGATCTCATTCATTTTTCTTTAAAAATGCCTTTACCCTGTTTGCTCATGTGTGAGACATCATTATGAGCTGAATCTTTTTTCTCCATCTTCTTTGTCTCTATTCTCCATTATCAACTTTTCATGCCTATTAATTTCTTTTGGATCCATATAATTTCCACCAGGATGATCTGATGCAAGACGACCAACCACTTGCTCTAAAAGCTCGAACTAATAGAGCATGGCGAATCAATTCCTTTATCTCAGAGCCCATGTCAGGTCCTTGGTTGTACCCCCCCATCATGGCCCCACTTCACATGGGTCTCACTACACATGGGCTAACTACCTCACGTAGCCACCCACCTTGAATGTGCCCCCACTTCACACAGGCCGCCCCACTCGAGCCTGGTGTGAAAATGCTCCTGCATTAATCATCCCGGTGAGGAGTTTTGAACATGAGACCTCCTGCTCTGATATCAATTTGATGCAGGATGACCAACCACTTGCTTTAAAAGCTCGAATTGATAGAGCATGGAATCAATTTCTTTTCTTTCATAGCCCATGTCAGGCCCTTAGTCAAACCCCCCTCGGTGGGCCTCACTTCACATAGGTCTCGCATCACATGGACTAACTGCGTTATACAGGCCGCCCACCTTAAGTAGGCCCCCGCTTAACACTGGCCGCCCCACTCGAGCCTTGTGTGAAAATGCATTTGCATTAATCACCCACGGTGACGAGTTTCGAATACGAGATGTCCTGCTCTGATACCAATTTGATGTAAGTTGACCAACCACTTACTCTAAAAGCTTGAACTTATAGAGCGTGGCGAATCAATTCCTTTATTTCATAGCCCTGTCAGGCCCTTGGCTAAACCCCCCTCGTGGGCCCCACTTCACATGAGTCTTGCTTCACACAGACCAACTGCCTCACACAGGCCGCTCACTCCGAGTGTGCCCCCGCTTCACACAGGCCGCCTCACTTGAGCCCGGTGTGAAAATGCCCTTGCATTATGATTTCATTCAAATCTTCAACTTTGGGGGACCTACAATATTGTTGTCTCCCAGATCATATGAATCAATCAACATCTGTATTTTCCTTGGTGACAATAGCAGTTTTCTCAGGTTTGGTGTCCTCTAGCTTTGACCTGTTTGATTTGGAACTATCCTCTGGATACTTCGAACTACTCTTTTTGTATGGCTCTTCTATCTTCCCTTGAATATGTGAAATCATCATCAAAAGACTGATGCAGTAGCCGAATCCAGTTCTAGCATTGATGATCCATGGGAGCACCATGGAAAGGGTTATCTTGGGTGTGGGGGGTACAAGTATCAAGGGTAAATTAGGAATTAAGTGTGTTTTTTTTTTGGGGGGGGGGGGTATAATTGTAATTAGGCTGAAAAACCAAGAATAAATTGGGGATTTTTTAGGTCTGGTCGACAGCTAGGAGATATTCGTTTTTTTAGTAGTTGTTTTTGTATTATTTAGGATATATTTGAATCTTTTCTCTTTTAGAAAGTCTTTGGGTTTTAGAAGTTTCTTGGCAAAGAGGTTTTCTATTTTCAATTTAAGGTAGTTTCAATTTTATACAAGTTTCTAAACTTCAGAAATTTTTTTGCTCTATTTAAAGGGACCTAGTCCCAACAATTTTATTTGTGAAGAATAGAATATGAGAGTCTGATTGAAATCAACTACTTGTATATATATATATTTCAAGTGATTTGGCTGAGTATTGGAGTCCATGACATCAGAAGATACTCCACTACTGTTTGTGAGTTGCTGGACAACAGCAAAACCATCGTGGGTTTCTTCTACCAATAGTTCTCATGGACTGCTCCTGGATTTTCTCCGAGGCTGTCGTGGGTTTTATTTTCTCTCTTCTTTAGTTGTTGGTCACCTTCCAGATTTACCTGATTGCTGGTTCAGATAAGTAACTACAATCTTTCTCCAATCTGATTTCTGGTACTGTTCTCTTGCTGAGAATTTTTGTTGGATTTCGAATTGTGGTTGTGTTTAAAATTCTGGTTTAAGTCTTAATTACATTCCTATATACTTTGGGCCTGATTTGATCTTGCTCTGGAGTACTCTTGCATTTTACAATCTGCTGAGATAACCACATTTACTTTGCTGTTGATTTGGAGTCTTACCCTTACATTCCTAAGTGTGTTTCTACTCATCCTAGGCTGCTGGAAACTCAGAACTAGACTTGAGTTTTTAACAGTATATATAAATTTCCTTTTCTGTTTCATCTGAATTTTTGGTGGGTTATTCTTAGGTTAGAGACCACTAATTCTGCAAAATTTCAGCTTAATTAGTCAAGTCTATTTGGAAGTCTTCTTAATTCTTAGTTGCTGCCCAGTATTTTCCAGAATTGATTTCTTCTCAGTTTGACCAATTTTAAGTGGTTTAATCCTAATCTTCTGTGCATCCTTTGGGCTCATACCTGCAGGTGGTTTAACCCAAACCATCCTGCATCAAAGACCTTCCAACTGAATCTACTTTCTCATGTCTTCTATTCAGGAGTCAATTATTTATGCCCGCTGAAATCCTCCCTATGGGTACGTGTTCTATCCTTGTCAGAAGAATCCCGTTCCTTTCTAGAGGAGTTGGTTTTATCATGTTTTCTCTGGTCAAATGGGCTCTATTATCCACAGATACTGAACTTCTCTTATGCCATTCAACACTGGAGACTTGGCAGACCTTTAACACATATAAGCAATAAACTAAGTGACTTGCTTGCTTTTACAGGTATGGGGAACAAAGTGCTTGAGTTAAGCTTTGAGGGATTTGTCACATCATGTATGATTTCCTTAAATCAACAAACCTGTCATTTTTTTTTCAACTTGATCTATGATTTTGAATGAACTCAGCTAACTAATTTGCCATCTTAGGAATTTTGATGCGTTAGCATACAACAACAAACCGCCTTATCCCAACTATTTGGGGTTGGCTACACGAATCCTGTTCCACCATTTCACTCTGTTTAGGGCCATATCTGATGTATTAGCATAATTAGATAAATACTAGGGAATTCACCTGGATTAAGAGTGCCTTAAATTGATATTGGATTCACACTTAGGTGAAATTGTTTCTTTTTGAAACCAAATTTAGAGTGTGACCACCGCTCTTTGAAAGGAAAATGGTGCTAAAGATGGATTCTCATTGCAGTCTCATTGTAGTTTTGCACCATTCAGGGTTCTTAACATATTACTTATTGGTAGTATATGGATGATAATTTCCTTGGTTAATGCTTTGAATTGAACTTCAAGTGAGAAATCGCATTTGATTTTTCTATTTTTCCAAACATGGACCAGTTTTCAAATTGAAGACAGGTGGTTCTTCAGAGCTTTCAATTGTGTGGTTTGCTTTACTTGGATAGCAGCTCACATTTTGCACATTAAGCCTTTATCACTTGTGTTCTGATTTATTTAATACAATTTTTAGGTTACTGGGGTAATCTCTTACAATGGTTACAGACTATGCGAGTTTGTTCCTCAGAAAACAGCAGCTTATATTAGCCAATATGACCTCCACATTCCTGAAATGGCTGTGAGAAAGATACTTGATTTCTCTGTGTTGTCAGGGTTTTTGACGCTGTGCAGGTAGACCTTCCTTGTGCATACTTGTGATTTAAATGGTGGGCTCCCTATCAATGTAGGCTCACAACTTTATATTATCTTGTTTTCTGCGTGTGAAGAGATTATGATGGAGGTCAGTAGAAGGGAGAAGCAGGCAGGAATTATCCCAAATCTCCATGTTTGCTAAGTTATATATATGTTGCTTGGTCATGGGTACAAGTGACACAATTTGACACAAATACAAAATGTTGCACTTGCATAACCAAACGATGAAGTAAATTATTTTCATATGGATAAAAATTTAGAGTGGCTTACCGAATTCAATTTATAGAAGTTATATTATCACATCAGAGCATGTCCTCTCCTATTCTTCTTTGGCTCTCTACTCGTTCACCCTTCCTTGCTTTCTCAGTCAATGGGTTTCAAATCCACTTTGGGCCTTTTATAATGGGTATCACCAACCCACATGCATGTTCACATTTTGCTGAACATCAGTCAAGTTATCCATTAGGGACTACATGATAATTTGATGTACCTACCTATATGATAATTTGAAAGGGAAATCGCTGAGAACTTCGGTTTAGATTCGATACTGGATGATTTTAATTTTCTAAAAGTGCATAGGCTACAATTTTATGTATTTTTGTTTATTTTTGTACGGATGTTTCTATGTAGTATCTACATGATAATTGATTAGAGATAGGTGGAAGATGCCTAATCTTTTTGTTAATCTTGGTTCGTATTTGTTAAATTTGATAGACATTTTTTTGTTACACATTTATTGGGCTATAAAATACTTCATTGCTTTCTGAATTGTATTTATAATAATTTTTTGTACTACCATATATAGCAGAATACATAGTATAAAAACATATATATATTTTTTATAATTTTACAAGTAATGTAAGAATTTTATTTCAGCTGAACAAGCATAAAATGTGCAACCTAGTCATGGTAAATTGGACATTACATGGATGTTTTTATGCGAATACAGTTTTGTCCTTATCAAAAATCCATTCGCTGTATTTCATGTTTCGAAATAGAGGGATATGGGATACCCATCTAAAAAGGAGAGAGGGCCTTTTTCGGCAACTTCTTTAAGTCCACTTCAGACCCACGGAATACCCATTCATTTCGTTCCTTCCACACTGTCCATTCAATGTTGGCGCACAATACCATAGCATCCTTTCCTTTGGGGGACAGATCATCAACTCTTTCCTGGCTCCAGCTCTCGATTAATTCCTTTGTAGATTCCGGCATTACCCACGTCCTTCTAAAGTGTTGGAGAAAGTAGTTCCATACATTGTACGTGCATGGACAGAACATGAATAGATGACTTACCATTTCTTCTTCCTCACCACATAAGCTACACCTGTTAGGAAATTGGAAACCACAGGCCTTTAATTTCTCCAATGTAAGGACTTTCCTTTGGTAGACCAGCCAAAGGAGAAAAGAAGCTTTTGTCGCCCACGTCCTTCTAAAGTCTTGGAGAAAGTAGTTCCATACTATATATGTGCATGGACAGAACATGAATAGATGACTCACCGTTCTTCTTCCTCACCAAATAAGATACACCTGTTAGGAAATTGGAAACCACGGGCCTTTAATTTCTCCAATGTAAGGCCTTTCCTTTGGTAGACCAGCCAAAGGAGAAGAGAAACTTTTGACGGCAGCTTCGATTTCCACATCATTTTGGCTGGGATTAAAATCTGATTTTGTGTAATTAGTTAATCATATGCTGACTTCACCGTGAATATCCCTGTTTTGTCTCTATTCCACCATATCTCATCATCTGAATCGTTCCTTTTTAGTATTACATTTTCCAGCCGCTGTGTAATGCTAGTTATTGGCTCAATTTCCCAATCATTAATGTGCCTTCTGAGGAAAAAATTTCATGACCTTGAAGTTCCCTCTACCACTGTATAATCCGACCCTTCTCCATCTTTGTTTCCGATCAAGGTATATAAGGTGGGGTATGCTTCAGCCAACCTGACACCCCCACACCAAATTTCTTCCCAAAACGTTACTGTGTTACCTTTTCCCACTTCGAAGAGTATTCTTTCCTTGAACCAGCTGTACTCTTTGTTCAACCCTTTCCATATTCCCACTATATGGTTTATCAACGGTCTTGCTTTACCAACCTGATGGCTTCACCCCATATTTTGCTGCGATTACACCTCTTCACATAGCATTCTTCTCATTAGCAAACCTCCATAACCACTTAGCCTTCATAGCTTTATTCACTGTTTCTAAAGTAATTCCCAGGCTACCATTCTCCTAAGGTTGGCATATTCTTTTTCAACTTTCCAGTGGGAATTTACTTGTTCCTTCATGTTCATTCCAGAAGAAGCGTCTTATACTTGAGCCTCAAATTGTCTCACCACTGTTTGTGGGGTTACAAATAGTGATAGGGTATACAATGGTAAACTCGATGGTATTTTTTATTTTATTTTATGAGAATTATCTTACCTACTACCCATCCATGTTGATAAGCGCTTTTCCATCCTCTCGAAAACTGGGTCCCATATCTTCTTGGTTCTACAATACTCACCCAATGGGAGGCCAGGTAGGTAGAAGGAAGAGATGACACTTGGCATCCCATTCTTTCCACATGGTGCTCAATAGGTGTATTTCCCACCCCGATCAATTTTGATTTATGTAGATTGATCTTTTGGCCCGAAATTTCCTCGAACATGAGGAGGAGACATCCCATATTCTTCACATATTCAGTGCTGTCTTCAACCAGGAATAAGAAGTCATTAGTAAATTGTAATAGGGAAATTGACGGACCCAATGGGCTCAAGGTGCACCCTTTGATTAGCCCTTGACTTTCAGCTTTAACCACCAGCCTACTTAGAACCTTCATTGTAATATTGAACAATAGTGGTGATAATGGGTCCCCCTGTTGTAAGCCATGACTGTTAGTCTGTTACGGAAGAAACCTTTTGGTATTCCATTGATCATCAGCAAAAAAGAAGCTGTTGAGAAGCAAACTTTGATCCAATTACACCACCTTCTTCCAAGCCTCATTTGTAGCATTATATCTTCCAAGAAAGACAACAGCTCACATGATCATATGCCTTTTCCATATCCATTTGACAAACCACTCAATTTCTCCTTTGTTTGATCCAGTGATCTATGCAGTCATTTGCTATTAGCGAGTAATCCGTTATTCATCTAGTTTTAGTCTAGTCCCCCAAAGATAAATTCCTAATTCCGCAAATGCCTACAGAGTTACCCAGGTTTCCATTCTATGCGGAGGTTGAATGTTTGAACTAAGACTATTTTGGGCTTCTGCTATTTACAATATTTTTTTATATGGTTGCTATGGTTTTCAATTTATCTCCAGATTTCTATTTCATTTTTTGTTGAAATTATAATTAGTTAATCTAATGTGGCATGCCACTTACCCGTGCTTGCATGGGTTCATTTGCTAGTGATTAGTGAAAGATAAAAGACATGTAAGACCAAATTTATTACTTTGTCTATAAATTAAACTGGGTCCATATTCCAACTCGTTTGCATTCTCCCAACCCCCCCCCCCCACCCACCAAAATAAATAAATAAAAGTTTCTTTACCCATCTCCACATCTTACCTAAAGAAAAAAAAAAGTAATTACAAAACTTTGCCTGCATGTCTCCATATGTTCGCTATGTGGTTGGCCATTTGACGAGCCTGATTGGGTTGATCACAGCATGTTAAGGACTCTGATTCAATCAAGCCCGGCCTGGTCCTAAGTGCAAGACAGGGCTTAAAATTTCTGGTCGCAACCACCTCAAGATGCTAAAGAAGCAAGTAGAAGAGCCCAATTGCATTATTGAACGTATTGAAGCCCAATCTTTGCACGCCCACAAAATCCATAATCAAACCCTACTGTTTGTTGTCAAAATAAATATCATATATCTAAACGATTTGAGTCTAATTTAAGCTAACCCTACCCTAACTTGGCTCAGGCTCATTTACGTAGTGGAGACAGGCTTAATATCAAAAGCAGCTCCCAAGCCAACAAATTAAACTACTTCTCTCAGCTCATGACGAGTGGAGGTACCAGGCCTTGTAGTGCTACAGAAAAAGACGGGGAGTGTTTTTAGCCAGTCTCTAGAACCGGCTTTGTATATTGTAAAACCATCTCCCTGTTATACTTGGATTCTAGACACCAAGCACAGAGCGAGCCTTACTTTCAAATTTTAATGGAGTGCAACTCAAGAATTTAGGATCCGATGGCGAAAATCAAAGGTTTACATTAATGTTCTACTCTGTCATGTTCTCGAAAGGTTGGTCTAAGATCATATTGGCATGTATATTCCTCAAAGTTCAAACCTTATTCAATTGATCCACGAGTTATGAGCAAATACTGGTAGAACTTATTCTTAAATGTGGTGAATTATTGCTTGAACTTCACTCTAAAGCTATATATACAAAAGAATTTTTTTTTTAGAAATGTGAGGCAGGTGAATAACCAATTTGAGCGGTTAGTATAAACAATGGGCTACTTCCTACTCATAATAAAAGGGTATGGATAAACCTAAAATAATCATATGCAAATTATGCACAATAAGCCCTGCTACGAGAGTTTCCACCTCATAATCAACCTGATCAATAATGCTTTCAACTATTTAATATTAGTGTCCTATGTGTCATGGACTCAGCTTCTCCAAGCTTCTAAGACCGTGCGGCACTCGTGTTACTCCTGCTTGTAGACGAGTCAGCCTAGTCCACACCCACACTTGGTGTCTAAAACACAAGAGAAC
>JAOXJP010152605.1:0-13075 GCA_025762735.1 Platanus orientalis | reverse complement strand
GAATTGCTTAAAATCCATACAATCGGTATCTCCTCCAATCCCTCACGGTTAAGGTGAATACTTCTCTACTTCTTGTTCTCGTCTCCTCTTCTCTTCTATAATCTCTTACATCTTCTTCTTACACAATCTTTTCTTTTCTTATTTCATTTTCTACAAAGAAAATTCTTCTTTTTCTCTTATAATCTTCTTTTCTACTTCCTATCTTATATATTTATTGTAGATTTTAATTTTCCGCAATATTTTCATTCAAGAATCGTAAATATCTTTTTTCTCTTGTTCTTGAAATCTAAAATTTTACAGCAACCTTGTTCTTGATATTTCTCTAGTTTTACATTAATCTCTTCTTAGTCCTTTGTTCTTTCTTCCTTTTAATTCTTCTTGTTGGATACTTTTCTCTCTTGAATTGGTTATGACCTAGTAAATTCCATTCTGATATTATTTTAGAGTCTTTCCCAAAGGATCCATACATTAGTTAGGGTCTTTCAAAGGCTTTCTAATTAACTTAAGGTTTCCATAAATTGCAACATAAACCCTAACGCTTAACCTAAAGCTTTGAAATCATCCGTAACCTTATAGGAATCCACCTCTTGGATATCCTACATCAAGAAGTCCTTCGTTTTGCATTTTGCAGATGATACATGGTTGATAGTAACAATCACAACTTTAGGATACAAGATTAAGATGTCAATTTAAGTCAAAACCATATGGACTGGAGAATTTAAATAATACTTTGTATCAAACATCCATGGTTACTCAAGAAGAATTAAAGAGATGCATAGAAAACTATAGTGCACAAGATAACTCCTCCATGAGAATTCAAGCAGAAGTATAAATATAGTGTATTCCCAAAGGAAGATGAAAAAACCTGGGAATCCGTAAGCTGTAATGACTTCCGTATTTTGCATGTAGGCAAACAGAACGATCAGCACATAGAAATGCAATCTTGGAATAATCATCAGCTAATATCTATTGGGGAAGCAAAACACTGTGTCATCACTATCCTTAAAATTCTGAAGTAAATAGAGAATAAGCAGAGCAGCAAACATGTCGAATAAACAACTGATATTCTGAACTTAAAAAATTTTAAATGAGAAGAAATTATAAACCAATATAAACTACATGCTTTAAATGGAGACTAGACACTGGGTCCAGATGATGACATTCTACAAGGCAAGCCAGCATATCATTAAAGAGGACTCGATACGAGTATTTGACTAGTTCTTTGAAAGTAGATGGGAGAAGGCTTCAAATAAAACTTTTAATCCCCTAATCCCAAAATAGAAAAACACAGCAGAAATGAGGGACTTGCCTATATGCCTTATTTTGAGTTTAAATAAGGTGGTTGTGAAAGAATATTCATCCCAATGAAAGGTAGTGGTGGGTGCCTACCAAAGGGATTTTATTAAAGGAAGGCATATCTTGAAAGGCATTCTTATAGCAAGTGAATGCAATGACTCCAAGATTAGGAGAAGGGGTCTGCTTGATTTCCAAGATTGGCTTAGACAAGTGTAACATAGAAGGGAGTTTCTTGATGAGGGTAAAGGTCAAGAAGGGTCCATTGAGAGATGGAGAAAATGGATATTTGCATGTATCTCATCAGCAACATTTTCCATTTTTCTCATTATCGTTGTTCTTGCTTATTGTAGTTTTTCTCATTATCATTATTATTGCTTTTTATGTCTTTTTGCTTTATATCACTATCCTGGTGATCTTATGCTCTCTGTACTTCTGGTATTTTCCTTTAATAAATTACATCTTTACCTCTCAAAAATAAATAAATAAAACATTTTCCATTTTTCTTAATGGGTCACTAGATGTTTAATTTTATTTATTTTTCCCTCAAAGCTCAAGGGTCTAGGTAGGGGTGTCAACGAGCCAAGCTGAGCCAAGCTCAGCTCAGGCTTGTCTGTCGAGCTCAGGCCTTGGCTCACCAGTAAAAGAAAAGGCCCAACAGTGGGCCTAATGGCACATTAGCCCAATTTATTTTGTTTTGAACATTGCAATTGTCACAACATAGAATATATAAAAATATTATAGGGTTTTGGGTTATCTTCTTGGTGAGAAGCCAAGCCCCTTGGATTCTTTGGTAAGAGCCACTAAAACCAGGTAATATCTTTCCTATTTTCTCTTTTCTTCTATGTCCACATGGTGTTTTGTGGTAATAAGGCAGAAACTTGAATTTTCTTTAACTCTCTCTTAAAACCCTAAAGAATCAAACCTTCTCTCTATAAATCTTGCTGTTTTTTCCCATTCTAAATAAAGTTTGGAACCTTTTTATATATCCCCTTGCCATTTCTAGAATTCCTGAAATTTTCTGGGATTTCTATAGCACTCATGGTGCTCTAATTTAGTACCCGAATTTCTGGTTTCTTAAAAGAAATTTCTGGTTCTCTGAATTCTGCAGCCCCTATTCAAAAACCTCTACAGGGCAGGCCTTCCTTTTATAAACCGAACCCTGTACAAACCTATGTAATTTATTAGTAGGGTGTCACCCAATACAGACCCAAAACATTTTTTTATAAAACCCTTCGACCAACCTTTGCTGGTCTGATAGTCCTTCAAATTTAAGCCTCAGATTGATTAGTTTCATAGCCTATAATCTGTTGCTTGCTGTTTTAAGGACTATCTTTTATCTGCAGCCTTCTTTTTGTTGACTTTGGAATGCATTTAAACCTATCTTTTGCTTCTGTTATGCTACTAGATGCTGGATCATATTCTATCTTCTGTTTAAAGATCTTTAATTAGAATCTTGGACTGAGTTGCAAGTCTTAGCTTAGGCTATTTCATATGCTGTTTGAAACTTTTGTTTTGACCTATTCTATATGCTTTAGAATGATGGGACAGGGCTGTTTCGACTATAAACTAATTGTTTTGCTAGACTTGACTTGGACACTAAGGGAATAGGAATCTAGGTTATACTGTCTTATTACTTTGAGTGTATTTACCTTAATTTCTACATGTATGCATCCTACATCAACAAGGCCTATAATTACATTCCAGTCCATTATCAACACCCTGTTCCCAACATTCTAACAGCCCTTACAATGAAAGGCCCAAAGCTAGAGTTGGATTTAGAAAGCCTGAAATGTAAAAACTATATATATGCCATGTAGATCAGAATTTTATTATGACATGAATGAAGATTGATGTGTGATTGCCTCCAATTCAATGTGTCAATTCCTAGGCAGGAACTAGTGTGATTCCAGTCGATCTTGTTATCTTTATCCAGTCTTCTTCTTCTTTGTTTTCCTATTATTTTTTTTTACTGAAGATTTCTCTACTATAGCTTTGATTCTTATGTCCATTATAAAACTCAGTTATTTCTTTTATCCTTAAGACACTAACATTAAACCCTACAATTAAACTCTAATCAACACATCAAAGTTGTGTTTCTCCCAAAATTCTACAGAAATCTTCAATCCCCTTCGGTCCTACATCAATTTGGTATTAAAGTAGTCCTACATCAGAAACAAAAAAAAATTATGCGACCTGAAGCCTACTAAGGATTCGTGTGGGTAAAAGTTCCTTTTTGCTAGTTGATCCTTCATTTTGAAGGAAATTAAATATATGCATTGCACATCTTTTGAAAGTAATGAATCTATGATGTGGGATAGTGAAAACAATACATAACTACATTGTCTCTATTGTACAGTATGGCATATGGAAACCCTCCATTGTACATTTTCACATACACATGGATGAGTAAAGATTTTGTTACTGATCAGTAAAGATATTTCTTGAATAAAAAGGATGTACATGCATCATGGATGATGGTGCTACATAAATTCTAATTAGAATACAAGTAGCCACCAAATGGTTACCTGAAAATCTATTATTTCCGCAACCAAGTGTCTTTCAAACTTCAACGAAAGTTCCCTTAGCTCATACACTTTAACTTGTGGAGGGTAAATACCTGAATGTCAATACCAATAATTAGCATAAACCATACAATAACAAACCATCACATTATTGCCTATACGAATTCGACCAGAACAGATACCAAATAAACATCATAACCTTTTCAGTACCTGATGCAATAAGAAACTCCCCATCAGGAGTCACCTTAATTTTGGTTGTTGCAGTCTCAAACCTCAAGTCCTGGATCAAGTCCAGCCTCTGCATGTAATCTAATCATGGAACAACAGCAAATAATGGCAAACTTAGTGATGAACCATGATGGGTCTATTCAGACACCCACAGAAACATGAGCAAAGTTTAGTTTAGCCATCCAATTGGACAAAATATCAGCAAAATTCATATGGGTCAGCTCAGAAATCCACCCAAAAGGCAAAGTGCACACAGTTACCCACTTGAGCAATGTTCACATAGCTACCCGGTAGGTAAGAAAATTCATAATGGGTCGACGCGGGGAGAACCATGAGCCGCATAACATAACCAACTGATACCAGATTTAAATTCTTTTTTTTTTTTTTTCCAAATTTTGGAAACGTAGAAAAGCTTATAATTGTAAAAGATACCTGCAAAACTGAATTCAAAAAGCTACATATTTTCTCACTTTGGTCTTTGCGAAGAGCTCTCAACTTCTTGCGTGGAAGCCATGAGGGCACAGAACGTTGGCCCGACACAGAATACATCTTTACACCATTAATGGAGGTGGACTTGAGGTTGCCTCCCTCGTAGGCCATGATGCACCCTTCTTTTTTCTTCTTCTTCCCCTTCTTCCTTTGTTTATCTGGTGAGACGAGATGGCATAAGCGAACAGAGCGAGCTCTTGAGGGTTTTTGTTTTGCTCTAGAGAAAACTGCAGAGAACGGGAAGGCAGAAAGCGAGCGAGACGGTATTTGTTTAGTCCGGGACGAAAACTGATACGGTGGATTTTAACAGTCTGCCACTCCATTACCAATCACCAATCAGGAATAAATTAGGGGTGACTATTCGTGTTGACGGCTCGGGTTCGTGTCGTGTTGAGCTAAGGGTATAAGACTTTTTGGTTCAATCCTAACCCGACCCATTTATTAATCATGTAAAAGCGGGTTGACCTATTTTGACCCAAAACACGTTTATGGTCAGCCCAAAACCACTTATTTTTGTATTGGGTCGTGTCAGGTTCACGAGTTATGTGGTAATTCGTCTTGATGAGTCGGGTTTGTGTCGTGTCGAGGTAAGGGTATAAGACGATTTGGTTCAACCCTAGCCTGACCCATTTATTAATCATGTCAATGCAGATTGATCTGTTTTGAACCGAAACACAATTCTAACAAAGGGTTTTTCTATCAATACACATAGACCAAGGGAGGGTAAGGTACATACACCATAGACAAGTACTTGTATATTTATTAATGTACTCCTTGTCAAACATCATGTCACATCATGAACAGAGACTGAAGTGGTACCTGTCCAATCAGATAGGAGATGATGTGAACTCGCTATGGTGCCAACGCTGTGGTTTTATGCGGCAATCATAGAATTAGGGCAAGATAGACTAAACCCAAGTAGGGAAGAGCATGGGCCTGGGTCAGCCCAAACCGGCCCTGCTTGATCCAAAATTTGGCCTAAAGAAAAGCCAGCCTGAGCTAGGCCTGAGTAAAAGCCTGAACCTCTTTTGGGGCCACACTCGGGCTTACCTCGGTCCAGCCCGAGGCCCGAACCCTATATATACACAACTAACAAGTTTATTAAAACTACTTGCCAATTAAGTTATGAAAGCTATTTATTTTTAGAATATATATATATACACACACACACACGACATTACTACATTGTCTCTATTGCACAATATGGTATAAGGAAACCCCCAATTGTACATTTTCACGCACACATGGATGAATAAAAATTGTGTTACTGATCAGTAAAGATGTACATGCATCATGGATGATGGTGCTACATAAATTTTAATTCAAATCTACATCAAAGTATAGTAGCCTCTAAATGGTTACCTAAAAATCTCTTATTTCCGCAACCAAGTGTCTTTCAAACTTCAACGAAATTTCCCTTAGCTCATACACTTTTACTTGTGGAGGGTAAATACCTAAGTGTCAATACCAACAATTAGCATGAACTTTGCAATAACAAACCATCACATTTTTGCCTATACAAAATCAACAAGAACAGATACCAAATAAACATCAGAATATTTTCAGTACCTGATGCGATAAGAAACTATTCATCAGGAGTCACCTTAATTTTGCTTGTTGCAGTCTCAAACCTCAGGTCCTAGATCAAGTCCAGCCTCTGCATGTAGTCTAATCATGTAAACAACAGCAAATAATGGAAAAATATATCAGCAAAATTCATGATGGGTCAGCTTAAAAATCCACCTGTCAGCACCCAAATTTTGACTCGGGTCTATAAATAGAGTCAGATGGATTCATTACAACATGGGATGGGTCCAAGGTCTAAACACCCTTGAACTTTGAATAGGCAGGCATTCTCAATGGACATTTTGGTTGCAAACAATGAAAGTACTTTACATCATTATCATCTTGAATTTTCTAACTTTCATAAGTCTTCCCACATCGAAGCATCGAAAGGCTAGTAAATTACCATTTTATCCCTACACCTTCAAAAGCTTAAATCAAACCCAATCAGACTCCACTTTCTGACATCTTTTCTACAACAAAGACACCTTGAATTTGTCAACCTTTATAAGCCTTCCCACATTGAAGCATCATAAGGCTGACAAATTATCATTTTACCCCTACATCTTCAGAAGGCCCAATCAACCCCTAAGCCTCGCTCTCCAACATCTTTCTACAATAACTACATCTTGAATTTTTCAACCTTTATAAGCCTTCACACATCGAAGCATCGAAAGGCTAGTAAATTACCATTTTGCCCCTACACCCTTGAAAGTTCAAATCGAAACCCATTTAAACCTGTTTTCTCCATAACCCCCCATTTGGAATATTCCAGGGTGGATACCCTGAGACCACCCCCTTATCCCTACACCCCTCCCCATGGGCCCCACTTTCTCACTTACACCCTATCCCCACTTTACATGTGGCAAGAGGGTCCACCATATTCCCCCTCATCCATACACCTCACCTCCCTCTCGAGGACCTTCTAGAAGAGGACACCTCACCCCTCACCTCCTCCACACATTTCTTACCTCCTCACCCCAGCCTACCACCTCACAGCCACCCTTCTAAAACACTCCACCTCACCACACTCCCCACCACCCATTTCCATCCCTCCTCTCCTCTAACCACCTCACCCCCTTTCACACCCTTCCTCTCCACCTCACCCCCCTGGTCCCCACTATATACCCCCCCAAGTTGTGGATAAAGAAAGAGGTAAAGAAAAAACCAAAAATAAATAAATAAAGGGAAAGAAAAAGAAAGGAAGGAAATAGAGAAAAAGAGAGAAAGAAAAAGAAAAGGAAAATAAAGGAAAGAAGAAGAAAGAGAACCACCCCACGGTTAGGTAGGTCCCCTGTCCCCCCTTTCTTTTAAATTTTAAAAGCCTTGTTCTCATGCTGTAATGGCCCCACACCCCTTGACCCACTAGTGTAACATGGGAAAGACAATTTGTCTCCCCCTTTTTGCTATTTTCTTTGCAAAAGCTTTCATGGGAAAGCTATATTCTTTTGTTTTTAAACTAAAGTGGGGCCAATGATTTACAACATATGTCACTAACCCCTAGAACTGTCCATGAGTCCAAGATAGATCTCAGAGAATGGGACTTGACTCTAAAAATGGACTCCACTTTACCCCTCAGAATAGTATATTCATACACTGCCTAACAGAGACAGCTACCATCTCTGCTTTTTTTTTGTCACTTTTAAAAAGTGATTTTAGTTCTAATTTTTCTTCAGCGTTTAGTTAAGTAATTTAATCATGCAATTAATTTTTCTTGAGCATATTTATTAATACTTGCTATTTTTACTGCAATTTATTCTTTGATATATGTCATGTTGTCTAAAAATTGTGTTTAGAAAGTTGTCTGCATTGTTTATATCATAACTCTGTATATATAATGAATCCGGGCATGAAATTTTAACTAAATACTCATGTCTCACTCCTTAACTTCCTTGTAAAATTTGGGGCCCATCCCATTTCTAAATCTCGAGAAATGGGTCCCATAATCTGACCTTCACAGTTGAAACTGTGCTGAATGCACAATGTTTCCTTCTTTTGGAAAATTCCAAAAGGGGTCCCACTTAATTTCTAGGGTCTGAGAATTCTCAAAGACCCTTCTGGGAATATCACTCACCCTCCTCCAAAAAAAAATCCCAGGGTTAATGGACCCTAGGAAGCAGCTTAAAAACCCAGAAACAAGCTGTTAGTTTTCTAAAAAATGTACAATACGCCTGAGTACCCTGGCTTTTCAGGTATACCAAAATAGAAGATCCCTAGATTACTCTCAACCCTGCACTGACTCATAAATGGCCCCTTAATCCCTAAAAACACTTCAACACTAGGTCCCAATCCCCTGACCTATCACCAAGATCAAGAAAGACCTAATTGAAGCAGTACGCATGATCTTTCATTCTGTGAAAGATTAGGCATACATGCATTTTCAGGCGTACTTGATCAAAGTGGCTTCAAACTCTATCCACAAGTGTCTGAACACTCACAATAGTCCACATACCTGTAAACATGTAAAAATATACCTCTTGTATAAATTCCAACAACTGGAATTTATAGTAAGGACCAAATGGGACCCAATTAAATCCATATGTTTGAACTTTCACTCTGTGAAAGATCAAGCGTATACCTAAAAGATCAAGCGTACTAACATAAAACCGCCTTAAACTCTCTATTTTATTCACTACTTAATGAGTCTAAAAAAATGGTTAGGTTAGAGGAGCCACCCTAAAAAGGTGGGTGATTGGGGTGCCTAACACCTTCCCCAATCACAACCAAACAGCTTACCCAGAACCTGGAAAATTAGACCAATAAAAAGAGTCAAACCCTAGGCCTAAGTGTTTAGCCTGGGCCCCTGAAAAGGCCTGCATCCTCCCTTCCCTTGGAAAGGAGGTAGACGTCCAACCTTGCCTATAGAAATCCGAGTTGGTGGTGACTCCGGAAATCACAGCCTAGGGGCCGACAGGCTCGGCTACGGTTCTTCACCGAAGTGGGGGTGGGCAGACCTCCCCGGGTCTTTCAGTGATGCTCACAAAGGGGGAACGGCTTGAGTAAGTGGTTATACAAAATATACCCCTATTTTTTCTCTTAATTTCTTAGATTGATATTTCCTAAATCTTTGTTTTAAAGTTTTATGGTTTAAGCTCCATGTATTTAACACAAGAATGGTTTTGATTCACTTGTATTTGGTTTATCTTGATAAAATCTTATAGATCTTTGGTTATCCATGAAACTTGAAAATTATTTTATGTTTTTCCATGATAGGACCCTAAAATCTCTATTTCTAAACTTGAGATTTGTATCTACTTGAAGGTTTGTGGTTGTGAGAAATGTTAATTTATCCATGTTTCCTTATTGATTTGTATCTACAAATTGATTTTTAGGGATATTCATATAAAATTTAATTAATTAACCATCATGCTTCATTTTATAATTGTATTTGGATAGAAAATGCTTCTAGATTCCATAGTCCCTTATGTGCTCTCTAAATGGGTCAAGCATCTTTTGTTTCCATACATTTGATATGTCATATTTTGTAGTCATTGGCAACTTATTTTCGGAATTTGGTTCATGGAATTTTATAAGCATGCATTTGACTTATGAAAGCTCATGGATTCCATCTTGATGTTTTTTTTGAATTGTAATATGATGTGAATGTATGTATGTATATAAGCCCTCATCTTGGTGATTATTATCTATATGTATATAAACTCTCCTCTTGGGGATTGTTCAATGGCTAGTTATATGTATGTAAGTCATTCTCTTAGGGATTATACAATAATGTGGCCCTGCTTTTGAGGATTGTACAATGATTTGACCCTCATCTTGGTGATTGTACAATGATTCGGCCCTATTCTTGGAGATTATACAATGATTTGACCCTCCTTTTGGGGATTTTTAATGATTCGACCCTTCCTCTAGGCATAATATAATAGAGCAATCTTGTGTATATGTTTTAAAAAGAAAGAGATTTGTGAATAAATTATGGTTTGTTTGAAAAATAATTTGTACATGCTTTGTTTTAAATTGCTTCCGAATGTATTGTGATTTGAATCCATATCTACATTCCTTAGAAATTCGCTCGCACCCCCAAGGCTTGAGTGGCTCTACATAGTCTGTGGTATTTCAACCATAACTCCTTCTACAAAACTTAGATCGATTCAATTTTTTACATTGAAAATTTGACTTAATTTTCTACAACTTCTATGTCTATGTTTGAGCCCAAATTCAGCCATTGAGGGGTTCAAATTTGGTCCAAAGTCATATGGCAAACTGGGTTATGTGGAACATCCAAAAATTACATCAAATCAATCTTCTCCATGCTGTATAGATTTATTTACCCAAGATGAATTTAACTTACATTGATCACTTAACATTATACATTCAATCTGTAACACCCTACACCATGACACATATATTACTATACATGTGTCACACTTAGAATGCTAACACATGTCACATAAGTTCTGTACACACATAGGACCACTTAAATGCACATATGTTGATATGAACATTGACACAACTTTAAAAAGACATCAATGAAAATATAGAAAGAATTTGAGTGAAACTTATACCTTTGGATAAGCACGGAAGTCTAGAGTCCTATGTAACAAACGACAAGCAAAATAGATACCAAATAAAATAGTTAAAAGCAATTTACTAAGCAAAAAAAGGGTCAAGGACATGAGAAGTTCTGAAGTTGTCCTAGATAGTTGGGACAACTTCATAAATAAATCTGTATCAATCATGTAAGAATCACCCTACAAATAATATATGATTGATAAGATTTATGAGTTTACTTTCTAATGCGACAAATGGTGAGTGAATTGTAGTTTCCTAGAAGAAGTTAGGACAAATTTTTCACCAAGTGTCTATGTCGTCTGGTATGGTCTAAATCAATAGATTTTGATGTAACTTTAAAAATACACCAATAAAAATATAAAATGAATTAGAGATCAAGATATATATTCTTGAAAAGTTCTTGAAGTCTGGTTTCCAATAAAAAAAATGGTGAGTGAATCCAAGTTCTATAGACAAAGTTATGGATGTTTTCTCATTAGGTGTCTGTGTTAAAAAAATTTTAGGCGAGATGTCATAAAAGCAAAAATTTTGTACAACCGCGGTTTTTGCAAAAATTTAAGAATTTTTTCACTAGAGACCTACCTAAACATGAAATTGGGGATTATGGTTGTTATTTAGGCCTATAAAAATATAGAGATTCATACGAAAGATGATCTTTTGAAGAAATTTACAAGTTTGTGAATTTTAAAGAAAGAGCAAGAGAGAAAGCTAGGTTTTGTAAGAGATTTTGGGATTTTTGAAAAAAGAACTTAAAGCTTCAATTTAGTTCTGTTTTTAAACCAAAAGGTAAGTAAACAAAAATACTTCTACATTGTTTTGATTATTCTTAGGTTCTTAGAATCGTTCTTAATCAGTTTTGCTCTGATTAAGGTTTTGCTTTGATTAGGTTCTTAGAAAAGGGTTTTATAAAAGAAAATTTGTTTTTCAAATTATTTGAATGTTTTATATCTTTTTGTATCATTTTAAGTTCTTAGATCCATTTGTTTACAAGTTTTGCAATGAACCATGATTGTTTTGATTTATATAGGTACTTTTACATGTTTTTCTTAAAGAGAAAAATTATGTTTTCAAGTAAGTTCATGTTCTATATCTTGATTTTGATTCAAATATGTTCTTAGATGATTTTAATCTCTCTTTTGCAAAAGAAAAAGATTGTTATACTCAGTTTTTAAATTGTTTTGAAAGAATCTCATGTTTTTAAAAGGAGTTTTCAAATAAATTTTAGTAAACATATTTTTTAAAGAATTTCAATATGTCAATCCGTAAAGCTATGTTCTTAGGTGGGTTAGATTCTTATTTCTATTTTGATTCAAAGATATGCATTATTTAAAAATTATTAAAGATTGTTCTTTTGTTATGCTTTGATATTTGCTAGTATATGTATATGTTTTTATGAAAATATATCTTTAGCTATGTCATGAGATCCCTTTGCCATCAAAGAGGCAATTTTGATGGAGCCCCTCATCAGGTTTAAATAGATGCGATCAAGTACCCTCTTCGTTGTGTCATATTAATTGACGATGTCTGTTTGATGCTTGCCACTAAGTGTGAGATAGTGGTATCCTACCATCGGATTATAGATATGTTTGTTCTATTCTGTTGCTGTTATCTAGCTCACATCACGTGTGGGGGATTTTTGGTATATGATTCAGTTATCTGTTATCTAGCTCGCAGCACGTGTGAGGGATTCAGATATTTGTTTCAGTAGGTCTCATATATGTATATATATTTAAGTGATTTATTCCGTTCTGTTACCTATTATCTAGCTCACAGCACATGTGGGGGATTTGATTCAATTATCTGTTATCTAGCTCACAGCACGTGTGGGGGATTCAGATATTTGTTTCGATAGATCTCATATATGTATATATGTTTTAGTGATTCATTCTACTCAGTTCAGTATTTTAGTTTTGATTATGTTTATGTTTAGATTATGCATCTTGATTTCTGTTATATTCTGCTATTTGTTCTGTCGTAGATTAGAAACATTATTTTCATATGTAAAGAAATTGTTTTGAAAGCATGCTTCGTTCTGTTTTGATTATAAAAATAATTGTGTTCACTGACCCAATTGTTTCAACATTTTAAGTAGTGTTCCTGTTTATTTGTAAAGTCAGTCATGCTTATAGAGTTGACACCGTTGTTTTCAAATGATGAGGATGAAAGAGTGGATAAGTAACCTAGATTCAAGAAAAAGAATGATGATGGAGATTTAATTTAGCTATTTTTAGACATTATGTTATTTTATTTCAATATTTGTTTAGAGACCTATTTTGATTCTGTTCAATTCAGTAATTTTAGTTTTATTTGGAGAGATTTTATAGATTAGTTTAAAGTTTCAATTTTATAGAGATGACTTGTTATTATTTAGGTTTATGTTAGACTATGGGATTTTATTTATAGAATATGGTTTGTGGATTTTAAATTTAATGGAATGGTTATGATTT
>JAOXJP010152604.1:0-27093 GCA_025762735.1 Platanus orientalis | reverse complement strand
CGTCACTAATCACCAGAATCCTTGCTGGGACTTTGCAAGATGTGATCAAAAGCTTGCCTCTATTTCTGCAAATAAAGTTAGGATTAATGTTGGTACTCGAAGTTCTTTCGAATGCTAATAGGTTCTTCGAGCTTTTGAAAACGAGAACCGGAAAAACCTAGGGTTCAACTAGGATTGCGGAGAGATTAAAGATATAGGAGAAGAAATAGTGAGAGGAACAAAGAAAAGGGAGAAAGAGGCATACCTGGACAGATAACCCTTGAAAATGATGAAAGATTGAATGAGAATGAAAGGTGTTGCACCTCTTAAATTGATCCCTTCTAAAATCTCCCAACACCTCCTAAATCTAGAACCCTTGCCCATTTTGTCAAGGTGGGTTGGGTTCATGTTGGCGGGTTGGGTTCTAGTCGTGTATATATGACTATATGGCTCACCCTAACCTGATCCATTTATTAATTGTGTCAAATCGGGTTGACCCACTTTGACCAGAGAAACACGTTTACAATAAACCCTAACCCATTTATTTCATGTCGGGTTGGAGATTTATGTGGTAATTTATGTTGGTGGATCATATTCGTGTCGTGTCAAGTTAAGGGTATATGACTATATGGCTCAACCCAAACCTGACCCATTTATTAATTGTGTCAAAGTGGCTCAACCCAAACCTGACCCAAAACATGTTTCTAGTCAAACCTAACCAAGTTTTTTCTTCTTGGGTTTGTGTCAGGTTCACAGGTTATGTCAAACAATGCCACCCTTAGTTCTAAACAAAATTTCTCTTGTTTCATACAAAATTTTAAAAAATAACTAAAAAACCAAAATTTCTCTTACATCTTTTAAATTGATTTTTATCAAAAATAAATAATAAAAATTGAATTAATGCTCTACGTCTCAAACTAAAAGATCAATTAGAAAAGGAGGTAGATTCCCTACACCCAGAGCACCATTTGCCTCCTCATAGGGGGTGTGGGCCCATGCACTTTTTATGTGGGGCCCACACACCCCTTTATGGGAGCGAACTGTGTTCATGGAGTAAAGGATTTTCTTGCCTTGGAAAATTAGAGCATCACTAAAAAATCACAAAAAAACCATATTAAAAGACAAATGATTTTTTGATGTTGCAAAACATTGTCATTTTTCTTGTGTCTAACTAGGGGTGGCAATTCGTGTTGGTGGGTTTGGTTTGTGTTGTGACGAGATTAGGGTATACAACTCTATGGCTCAACTAGAACTTGACCCCCATTTATTAATCGTGTCAAAGTGGGCCAACTCACTTTGACCTGAAACACATTTACAATCAACCTTATTTCACTTATTTCGCGTTGGGTTCATGTCAGGTTTGCAAGTTATGTGGTAATTCATGTTTGCGGCTTAGATTCATGTTGTCTCAAGTTAAAGGTATACGACTATATGTGTCAACCCAAACCTGACCATTTATTAATCGTGTCAAAGTAGGTTAACCCACTTTGACGTAAAACATATTTCCAATCAACCCTAACCCGCTTATTTCATGTTGGGTTCGAATCAAGTTTAATGGGTTATGTGGTGACTCATGTTGGCAGCTCAAATCTGTGTCATCTCAAGTTAAAGGTATACAACTATACAGCTCAACTTGAACCTGACCCATTTATTAATCGTGTTAAAGTGGGTCGATCCACTTTGGCCTGAAACACATTTACAATTAACCCTAACCCGCTTATTTCATGTTGGGTTCGAGTCAGGTTCATGGGTTATGTGGTAATTCCTGTTGGTGGCTCAGATTAGTGTCGTCTTAAGTTAAGGGTATATGAATATATGAATTAACTTGAACCTGACCCATTTATTAATCGTGTTGGGTTAATGAATTGTGTCAAACATTGCCATCCCTATGTTTAACATGACTCTCCCTCCCTTCAATTGTTAAGGAATTTTTTAGAAGACAAAACCTTAAAATTAGATTCACACAATACTCATCATCACTAACCTAGCTACTTGCCTTTGGTGTTGTTTCTATTGTTGTAATTGTCAATTCTATTCCAAAAGTGTCTATGTATAGATGGTCTGTATATATGCTTACACATATACATATGTAATTGTAAATGTGAGAGTCATGTAGGCTCAAGTTTGGATGAAAAACAAAGAGGAACAACACTCAAAGTCATGATTAGGGTTTACAATCCCTGAAAATCCTAGAAAGCTTAGAGAGTAAAGCCTAAAAAAAAAAAATAGATAGTCTTCATTTAGAAGGGATTTCCGGAGCAATTGGACATGATTGGTTCATTAACCTACTAAGAGGCATTGAATCAAGTATCAAAAACTATGAGGCATTGAATCAAGTATCAAAAACTATTCTTTACTTGCTGAGGCTTCCATTGGAGACACCAAAGGTGAGTTTTACTTTTGTTGGAACCATCGGAAGTGAGTTTGACGTCTGATGGATACATCGAACGTATGTGACTTGCAAAATGAGAGGATTATTGTAAGGTTTTTTTTAAGTGTTTATGGTTTATTATTTTGCCTATATAAGATTGTTCAATAATCTTTAATTAAAAAAAATCAAATAGCTTAGTGAGGAGCTTTCTAGAGTGGACATAGGCATCAGGTGCCGAACCACTATAAATGGTTGTGTATATTGTGAGATTGTTATTTTTGTGCTTGAATCTCCGAACTTATTTTGAATATTATTCTATAACATTGATAAGAAAGAAAAATTATCTATTGTGAAGTTAGGGCTTAGCATGGTGTGAATCAATATATTTCAAATTAATATAATTGGTTGTGATTCAAACTTGTGATCCAAAGTAATTGAGAAAATTGTGATTGATATTGATACATTTAGATATTTTGTGTTTGAAAAATTGTAGTAGTCACAAGTGGTTGGAATTGAGTAATTTGCTGGATAATGAGTAAAGTTATTATTTGAATATATAGCTGTATCACTTTCTCAATCTACTTAGGCACCGCATTAAATTTAAATAAGTTCAAAATTAGGGATTTGAGAAAGAATTGAGTTAAAATTAGGTTAAAAATTGCAAGAAAACCTATTCACCCTCCATTAGGATTATATGGGTTAACATTTAGAACTTTCATGTTGGAATCATATTATATTAAGTAACTACAGTTTCGTTAAGGTGGGACTATGGAGACAATAGAGAAAATAAAATCTTAATCTACAAGTTGAGTATCTCCTTCTACCCCTACAACCAATTTGGTCTCCCCTACTATCTCTATTCCTGCTCGGATGTGCTTTCACCTTTTTTTACGTTTTAACCCCCAAAAAATGTAGGAATATTTTCAACCCAATTTTTTTTTACAATTAGTCATTATTTGGAAGGGCATTGATTATACCCTTACAAAAACTATTGGTAGGAATATTTCTCTCTGCAAAAAATTACATTTTAATCCATATTTGTTAGGGCACACAATAGCCCTCACAAATACAATAGTAATAGTGAGGGCAAACTGCTTTCCCTTGCAAATATATGAATGTCTTTTGTGGGGGCAACAATTAGCCATCACAAATACATTTGTATGAGTGAGGGCTACTTTTAGCCCTCGTAAGAAAAAACACACATTTGCGAGGGTAAATAAATACCCTTGCAAATACATTTGGTAAGAATATTTTCCTCCAATTCTTTTTATGTATGAGGGCTAATAATGGAGTTGTGACGGTATTTTGGTTTTATCACAACTATTTTGTAATTTTACCACACAATTGTGAGGGCTAAAATTAGCCTCCCAAATACATTCATATTCGTGTAGCCCTCCCAAATAAGACCATACTAATGAGGGCTAAAACTGTACCTCACTAGTACAAATATATTTGCGATGGTGAACTATTGACCCTTGCAAAATGCACTATGTGTGAGGGAAAATTTACACCCTCCCAAAAATATTTGGTGAGAATATTTCCCTCCAAAATTTTTGTATTTGCGAGGACCGATAATGTAATTGTGATGGTATTGTGGTCTTATCTCAACTATTTTGTCATTTTATCACACAATTGTGAGAGCTACAAATAGCCGTCGTAAATACATTTGTATTAGCGAGGGCAACATTTAGTCCTTGCAAATAAATTTATATTAATGAGGGCTAAATTGTTACCCTCATTAACACGAATGTATTTCTGAGGGCTCACTCTTTGCTCTCACAAAAAATGCACCATTTGGGAGGACATATATATACCCTAACAAAAAAAAATTGGCGGGAATATTTCCCTCCAAATATCTTGTATTTACGAGGGCCAATAGTACATTAGTGACATTATTTTGATCTTATCACAACTATTTTTCCATCTTACTAAACAATTGCGAGGGAGAAATTTTTCCCTCGCAAAATTGTGTTTTTATATTTTGCGAGGGCTTTAGATAACCTTCACAAAGGTTTTGTCACTAAAAGTCATATTTGTTGTAGTGAATATAAATATTTTCGAGTCGTCGATTGTCTTATGTATGTCATTGTTACGCCTAGACTAATGATCCAACTTAATGAACCAAAAATTTAGGGTAATTTTACTTGCAAGTATACAAGTGCTGTAGTACTGAACAAGGTTGAATTCATAGGGATTGACTTGTGTAATAAAAACAAAGATTACAAAAGAAGAGAAATATATATAAAAAAGATATCAATGTTTTCACACTGTAGTATGTAGCAACAATAATGTAAAAATATAAAAATTACATTAAATGGACCTAAGGCTTTAAGGATCCATTTAATAACTTGTAACTTATTTTGGACCAAATTATCATGGTTAGAATCGAATAAAGATTCTACCTAACTAAAAGATCACCCTATTAAAACAAAAGAAATGATTGTAGAATTGAATGTTTAAAACAATTAAGTACTTTGTTAGCAACTGTCATAAGGACTTTCTAAGCATTTACCATACTCAGAGTTAACAATAAATCAAAGATACTTTATAAACTTGAACAATTATCAAAAGAAAATAAAACATTCAATAAACAATATATTGTATTAAATCCAAAATAGAATTACAAATGATTAAACTTCACCTCTAACTTTGGTCTGGCCTTTAGCCCATCATATTCATAACAAAAGCCATGGAAATAAAAGACCAAAACCCTAAAACTTGATAAAAGAAGAGAGGAGAATAACTGATAATTTTGTGCATAAGCACACCCCTTTTATAATGAAAAATTGAAAGATGCCAAAAGATCTCTAAATTTTCAGCATTCACGTCCTTCCAAATTTTTTCGACATTGTCTTATATTTTTTACCTTGAAATCGTTTGAATTGGAAAAAAAATCATGAAATATAAATTTGTAGAGAATCAAATCTTCTTTCCAACTCTATATGTCTTGCCTTAATCCAAATTTTGAGTCAAAAGTTATGGCCAAAATACCAAACATGACTTAAAACTCATTTTTTTAGTGAATTTTCTAAAACATGTATGAAGTGAAGCATTTTTTGCTCATGGGCCCCACAAGTTTTTGACTTGTTTGCCCATGAGTGAGCTGGTCCAATGTATAATCCTCATCCTCTATCAATCTTGACTCTTGAATTCCCTTGAATGCTTGATCTTCACTTGATTAGATCGGTTGGTAGTGATCTCCATCATCTTTTGACATCATCTCCATTGGTTGGCTTTGTTAATGGATTTTAAACTTCAATTGGGCTTTTCTTAGAACCTACAAGATAAAATACATAATTTAATTTAAATATACATACAATAAATGCAATAATGCTTATTTTGATTATGATAATTATGCAATTTTATGCAATTATCAGTCATGTACTGTACAAGGCTTGATATAGCCTACACAATGGGATTATTAAGTAGACATGCCAGTAATCCAGGATGAATGCATTATAATGCACTACCTAACTTATAAGGTGTCTTAAAGGTATAATGAACTATGCCATCTAATATGGAAAGTTTCCCATCATAATCGAATGATACAACAATACTATGTGGAACTCAAATCAAGATGAGTACACTTTAATGAGTGTTTGGATCTATATATTGGTAGGTGTGATCTTTTCAAAAAACATGTATATCTCATTCAACAATGGAATAAGAATTTATGTCTCTCATCAACATAAAAAGAAGTAGAATTACTCCAAAACATTATGGTAGACATATTAGTTTAAGGAAAACTAGTGTTGAGAATCACAATGAAATGTGATAATTAAGTAGCTCTATTGAAGGCCTAGAGTGAGAACTACAATTGAAAATTTAAGTCATACGCCTAAATCACAATCATGTGAGAGGTATCATTACTAATGGGGTTATAACCATCCAATATGTGAAGTCCAAAGAGAATTTGTTAGATCCATTATCTAAAGGTCTCAAAAAAGAGATTGTATCTTTAACATCAAAGGGAATGACTTTGAAATACTTGTAATAATTGTACTTGGTGGAAACCCAACCTGCTTTAGGTTCAATGGGATAACAAGCTAATGCCATCAGTAGTTGTAAGCATGAAGTTTATTAATAGAATTATTCATTCAGTGATGTTACCTGTAGATGACATAGTATTCTTACAGATGAGTTGTACATTTTGTATAATAGTTATACTAAATTCCCGTGAAATTTTGTAGATAATAAAAGTTGAGAATTAAATTCTCTTAATAAGTTCTACAACTTATTATTGGTTGGAGTAAGGTTAATACTCTTGATGGAAACTCTCATTTTCTTAATGTGAAAGTTGGCCATTTCCTATGAGATTCAAGTGATTTCTAGAATACTAGGTAAACCGACATTAAGCACAGACCTTAAAGTGCCAAATTAATCAATGATTATTTTCTCATTAAAAACTATGTGTGCGACAAAGATATTTATCGAAGAAAGATTTAGTTGAAGGTTTCGTCCACTAAAATCTTAAACATACTCCTTCTGTCTGCATCCAGTAGAGGTTAAAGGGTAAAACCACATTTACATATGCATATTGATATTTATAAAATATATTTATTTGACTATAAACTAAAATTGAAATAAGTGGGGGATTGTTTGAATATTTAATAAACTAAAACTAAAAAAAGTACTTATGCAAACTTTGAAAACTTTGGTAAAAGATAAAAAATAAAAAGTGGACATAAAAAATATATGACTTTTCATATGCTTGTCAGTTGCAAACTGATTAATGCCATTTACTAGGGTACAATGAACCTAAACAAAAAACCATTAGAATTCATCAACAATTATGAAATATTAACAAAGGTTCGATAACCCTAAACAAACTCTTGGCTAACTGAGGTTCAACGAACCTAGACAAAGATTCGATGAATTTGGATAAATGTTTGACATTCCCACAATGGTTACAAGGTAATTTTTAAGCCCATTAAGATGAGATGATTAAGCCTATTAATGTGACATTATAATGGGTCTCATTAAGTCCATTGAATGGTGAGTTTATATAAAAAAAACTCATGTATGCCATATGAATACACTTAAAGAGTTGAGAGAATTCCAAAATTAGAAATGAAGAAAAAAGAAACTAAAAACTCAAATTGGCATCTCATTGCTGAATGATTCATTCTCATTTTAAAGATTATTTAATTCATGGTTACCTAGTTTACTACCTTTGAAACGGTTCCACCTTGTATTGAAGGTAACCTTGTTCCTCATTTCAAGTGATGTCACAAATCACATGTGAAACTGTTTTCATGAGCTAATACCTATAATTTGGGCATTTAAAGGAAGGGATTTTTATTTAATTGGATCATGAAAATCTGCAAGAGAAAAGAATTAATTATGAGTTTGGTTAAATCCTGGTGTTAGTTTCATTGATTCCCTTGCATGATTAGTAGGAGACCACGACTATCTTCCAGAAAGCTTGAAATTTTTTAGTGCCTCCTTGATTAAGATTAAGTGGTGTTTAACTTAATTTCTACATATATTTGCACTCAACTCTAACAACTATCTTAAAAGTATATAAATATAAGAAAATTAACCAAGAACTTCTTAGGTCATATAAGCTTTCGAGAATACACCATTTCTCATCGTGACTAGTCAAATCATTCAATACCAATTTGATAACCTCTCTTATTAGTTACATCTATTGTTTTGTTCCATTGCTAATTTTAAAAAATGGTCGGAGTGGTAGTGTTTACACAATAATAATACCACCATAATGAATGACCAATAATAAGCCACGTGGCAGGAGTTTTAAAAGGGCGGCAGATTAATTGTGATTATAATTTCATTACGGTTGAAATTTAAAAGCTAAAAATAAAAGGACAGGTAAAAGTAAGCAAGAAAGAAAGAAGTTCTAGAGTAGTTACCAATACATGGTAGACTCGCATTGCAGGATTTGAAAAGAGTTAGCTATTAGATGATGTGTCAAAAGCCAGTTGCAAAGGGAGTTACATGACAATTAGAAGATCTGGAAGAATGATACATGTGAATGAAAAATAACTGAATCAGAGTATTATAAATATAGATCCAACAACTTAGAAGAAGGGGATCTCACAACATCACAACTTTAGTATACTTTTGTGTTTGTAGTTGGAATCCTTAGTTAAAAATCCATAGTAAAATCTCCTACTTTATACAATCTTATTTAGCAATAAAAGTGTTCTTCATTTTCATCCATCAAGTTTGTGAAGTACGCAATGGCTTTCAATTAATTGATTAAGTTGTGTTTGATCATATGGAAGTGGCTCTGTAACCAATTGTGTTACATGATTGGGATCATCCTGAATGTAAGTTTATTTTAAATTCTTCTTTTATTTCCTTTGAATTATTATCATCCTTAGTGTTATCACGGTGAAATTATAAAAATCCTTATTCATAGGGTTGAAAATTACCCGTAGAGAGAAGAACCCTCCCCCTCGAAATCGTCTGAACACAAAAGGTGGCCAAATAAATCATTTGGAAGTTAATTTCTCCGAATTCTTTCAGACGTTCAATTTATTTTGGCGTCTGGGGTCATAAAAAGAAGACCAAATTGTGCCTATGTGGCACTGGCACGCCCGGTGGGACCTTACCGATTGCACCAAGACATAGATCTGAGGACTAAAGTAGAAATAATAATGCTGGTCCAACTGAAGAAAATGAGAACCAATCAAATGTTTTAGAATAGTCCCAAGAACAAGAGGGTGTTCAACCGAAGGAAGTGTCAGGTTCTCACCCTATTACAATGGAATCCCTAGTGAATTCCATAGATGGCCTCAATAATAGGATGAATCAAATGCAAAACATCCTAGCAAAAATAATTAAGGCTTTATTTGAAAAGAGTCATGGCAGTATTCCGTCATCTCCTAGTCATTTAGAGAAAGAGAATGGCGTGAGGACGCAACCATTTTTTGTTAAAAGGAATGATTTGTTTGAAGATGACAATAATATTGCCGAAAATAGAAAGAATGGCCCAAATTCAAGCCATGATGATCAAAATACAAGTCCATTCAATCCTCAAAACAGAAACCCTCAATAGAATACTAGAGGTGGAAATAATGGAGGAGATCCACTGAATGGTCAACAAGAGGAAAGAACAAATAAAACTCTACCACCTCCTCCTAATGAAGGAAATAGGGGAGAAAATACTTATCAAAATCAACCAAATCCTCCACCTCTACTAACAAATATTGATGGAATACCACTAAATTTCCGACAAGAAAGGGCTAACAGAAATCCACCAGCACCACCCCTTAACATTGGTATTGGGGGGAAGCAATTTCCAATTCCACCCCAACTTGGAAATGGATATGAAGGAAAGAATACATGAAATCCCTATGAAAATTTTTATTGAAATCTACCACCGCCACCATTTAACAATGGATTTAGGGGGCAATTTTATCAAAAATTTTCGCAGGAAGGGCAATTTCGACAAAGGCCAGTGGGAAACCCACCTAGCTATGGATATGGCCATTACCCTCCTGGTAGGAATAACTAGCCAGTTGGGAGAAAGGAAGTTGTTAATATTATAAATAAGGTCATGCACCAAGCACCACATAGGAGGATGTCTTGACCCGTTTACAGGAAGTCGTATCTAGCATGGATAGACGAGTTAGTAGAAATGCCTAGGGGATACAGAGTCCTAGAATTTACATTATTCTCTAGAGAAAATGACCAATCCATTGTAAAACATATAGGTCATTTTACTATGTAATGTGGAGAGACATCTGCAATTGACCTCCTTAAATTAAGGTTGTTTGGAAATTTATTAATAGGTACAGTCTTTGTTTGGTACATTAATTTACTAGTTGATTCTATTCGCTCTTGGTATGACATGAAAGAACGTTTTCATTCGTACTAAGCCAAAAGTTTCAATGGCGGATTTTTCCAGGTTAGGCAACTACTAAGAGAATCTATGGAAAGGTACTTGTCATGATTTGAAAGGACTAGGAATCATTGTTATGTGGCGTTACTTGAGACAGAATTTGTAAAACCAGTCATGAATGGCTTAGAGATTGAGTTAGAAAGAAATTCAAAGGGATAGAGTTTGAGGATCTTTTTGAATAATGCACAAAAACAAATAGGTATGAATGTCTTCTACGAGAGGAAAACAACAAACACACATCCTCTACAGGAACTTATTACATTGATCCAAACTATGAGATCAATGTGGCAAAGATTATTTCAAAAAAGTCATGCATATATCTAGCCCTTCAAAGGAAGACAAAAGATGATAATACTATAGAAACAAATAAGACCATCTAACCCAAGAAAGTATTATTCTTTCGATATTACTAAGGCATCAAATATTTTTGACCATTTGTTAATGATAAAATTCACAAAATTGGCTGAGGGTCATAAAATCCCTCCAACTTAGGAATTTAAGAAATAAAAATTTTGTAAATGACATGGATCCAAGACCCATTCAACTGTGAATTGTATAGTATTTCATAATATTATACAAGATAACATTGATAAGGGTCTACTAAAGTTTCCTGAAAGCAATAAGGAAGAAATGGGTGTAGATGCAGATCCGTTTCCTCCTACTGTGCCTCTAAACATGGTAGAAATTAAGATTGAAGGAACATTAGAGAGATCCATGAGCAATAAGAAAGAAAAAAAGGAAAAGCGAAGAAGAAGTGCGGTCTTTAGTGATTGGACCAACAGAAGGGAAAAAGAAAAATGTTGATACTGAGAAAATATGTCATGTCTTTAAAAAATACATGTTGGAACCTATGTTTAAACATGGTCAACCAACAAGGAGAAATAATTTGTTCCAAATCACAATATACAACAACATGGAAGGAATAGGTTTGAAAGAAATTTCCTTTAGACCTATCCAAATACTATTGGAAGAAATAGGAACAAATGGACTTGGTTCAAGCCTTGCTTTGAGCTTGAAAGAACATATATTTCTCCCACCCAAAATCCTTCAAAAAGTTATCCAAATATTCAAAGGTGGATCAAACCACCATTGCGGCTAACTGAACAATGGAATAGATTGTTCCATCTAAAATTCCCTCCTCCATTTTATACTCCATCGACTAGAACCCAAAAGAGGAGATTAAAGAGATAACGGGTGGTAGAATGAAAGATTCAAGTGGAGTACTCTAGGGAGAAAGGAATGAAAGTTCTATTGGCAAAACAAATGCCTATGGAGGAAATGCTAGAGTAGTATGACCCAGAAATGGGAGAAAGCTCAAATATGAAAGAGAAAGTTGAGATTACAAAAGAAGTTAACAAGGAAGAAGAATGACCGTCAATTGAATAATTATTGACAGTAGTAGAATTGCTGAAAAGAGATGGAATTCTCTTTAGAGATGGAAGAACTGCAGTATGGAACAATTCCACCAGGAACATTGCTGTGTAACATGGTACCACATTACCCATGACATTCTTGGCCAAACCAAACCAACCAAGTAAGATGAAAGGAGACTTAAATGATGCCCGAGAGGCATTAACAAAGTTAGCAGAGGACAAGGTGGTGAAAGATTTGATTACTTTTGAAGAAGGAATTAAGGAGGAAACACCCAAGAAGATGGTTTTCGACAAACTAGAAGACAGGTTAGTACAACATTTAAAACCTCTTTATATTTCTTCGCATATAGATGGTTGCCTAGTTAGGAGGGTTTTAATTGATAATGATACAACAGTCAATATTTTACCATCCATAATTCTAAAGGTACTTGGAAAGAATGAAGATGACTTAGTTGCTACCGGAATTACGGTCAACAATTTTGTAAGAACTGTTACATCGACAAAGTGGGTTGTGCCGATAGAATTAATAGTAGGAACCAGAAAAAAAAAAAAAAAAACACATCAATATTCTTTGTGGTGGATTCCTAATCTCACTTTAATGCTTTATTGGAGAGAAATTGGATGCACTCAAATCTATGTGTCCCATCATCACTTCATCAATTGCTATTATTTTGGAACGGTGACAATGTAGAAATAGTACAGGCTAACGAAAGGCCATTTGTAACTGAATCAAATGCAATAGAAGTGGTATTTTACTAGAATAATAACATGTCACCAACAATCCTCGTTAAACATTTTGTGAAAGGGTTTCCCACCAAGGTAACAGCTGAATCATTAGAAGAAGTCGAGAAGAAGGAACTAGAGGAAGCTCTACTACCTTTAGTATTGGTGCATACAAGAGAACCTGTATGATTGAAATAACAGAAGAAAAAAAAGAAGCGTCCATTAGGTAGGCCATTAGAAAGGTTCTAACTTACATGACCGAACTAACAATAAGAAAAAATTAAGAATAATCGGTAAAAATAACCGAAGTTGTGGTGAAAGATGAAGGAATAGGCTTCAATAATAGTCCATTGAGGATGAAAGATTTGGAGGTTGTGCTAGCTAAGATGGACAATATAAGAGCCAAAGTTAAAAATCCTTTAGAAGAAGTCAATTTGGGAACAATAGAATAGCCTCGGCCTACATTTGTGAGTGTTTTGTTAGAAGAAGGTTTAGAGGATGAAATAATAGAACTATTGAAGGAATTTGTTGATTGCTTTACTTAGGATTAACACAAAATGTTAGGATAGGTTAGAAAGTTGGTAGAACACCGATTACTTGTGAAAAAAGGGTTCAGTCCATTTAAATAACCTTCGAAAAGAATAGCTCATGAGGTGGTCTTAAAAGTCAAGGAAGAAGTTAAAAGATTGTTGAAAGCTGGATTCATCCAACCGATCGGGTATGTTGAATGGTTATCCAATATAGTTCTAATAGTTAAAAAGAATGGAAAAATACGAGTATGCATTGATTTTATAAATGTTAACTTAGCCACTCATGATGATGTAATTGTAAAATCAAAAGACAAAAGCGAACATACGAAGGAATTAATATTAGCTTTCAAAAGAATGAGGAAATACAAACTAAAGATGAATCCTCTTAAATGCGTCTTTGGAGTGTTTGGATGAATTTTTTTTGGGATTCCTCGTACATCAAAGAAGAATTGAAGTAGACAAGAACAAAGTTAAAACAATCAAAGCCATGGAACCATTGAGAAACAAGAAGGAATTTCAACGTTTCTTAGGACATATTAACTTCCTTTAGAGGTTTATCTTGAATTCTGCCAATAAGATACATGTCTTTTCTCCATTAATCAAACTAAAGCAGGAGGATGAATTCATAAGGAAGGAAGAACATTAGCAAGCATTCGAAGTCATTAAGGAATGTTTATTAATGCTACCAGTATTAATTCCTTCGCAAAAGAGACGACCACTTAGGTTGTATATATCAGCCGCTAAAGATTCTAATGAAGCTTTTTTAGCATAAGACAACAATGAGAGCAAAAAATAAGCTATGTACTATTAAACTAGAACGTTAAATGATGTTGAAAGGCGTTATACGCCTATCAAAAAATTATGTTTAACTTTGTATTTCAGAGCAATAAAGCTAAGGCATTACTTACTGTCAAATATTGTATATCTCATAGCTAGGACTGATGTGATTAAATGTATGTTATCTAAGACAATTCTTCGTGGAAGAATTGGAAAATGAATTTTAGCATTATCAAAGTATTTCATTCAGTATGTTCCTCAAAAGGTAATCAAAGGTCAAGCCTTAGCGGATTTTTTAGTTGATTATTCCCAAAAGATAGATGAAATGGATGTGAAAGAACATTTTGAAATTCCAACCATCAGCCATACTCCATGGTAGTTACAATTTGATGGTTTCAATACTAAAAATTCTTCCAGAGTATGAATTATCATAGTTTGTTGGCACCATCCAAAAAATCCATCGATGGAAAAGTGACACATGAATTTTGATGGTTATAGAAATAAAGCCATAAGGACACGTGACAGAGTCGGTGTTAAGACACGTGTCATGACAACTGGGGTACAACAATAGCGGATCACTATCCGCATGAAGCTGGCTAGATGAGATCACTATGCACTCAACTACAAGCACTTGTCATAGTATGGTAAGTGGCTACAACAATGAAGAGGAGTGAAAAGTGGGAGAAACTATCTAGCAACCTGAAGAAGCAGTTACAACCACTAAAACTGCTTGGCTTGGTATAAATGGATGAAAAGAAGAAGAAGAAAAGATCCAACATTAATACCAAATTTCATTTCCATCTTAGGAGAGGAGTAGGTCTATCTTAAGAGTAGGAGTAGCATAACTTGGTTTATAATTTGATTCGAGAAGGGGAGAACCCGGTTCATTCTTAGTTTATGTAATCATCTTGTTTGATATCGAGCGGGGTGACTCATTCTAGGAGGTTCATGACCCTTGGATCAAGAGAGACATTTGTACTGTGCCATCATTCAGTTGCATTAACAAAGTTTGGTATCTTGTCAATTCTTTTCCCTTGAAGTCTCAGAAAAGTCCTCTTTATTGAGGAATGTACTGAATCTGGCCAAGTACCCCAGGCGACGTGGGGAAAGATAAATTTTTCCTACCAACATAATTCCTCAACATGGAAAGTGGATAGAATATGCCTTTCAATTGGATTTTGATTGTACTAATAATTAGGTTGAGTACGAGACTTTAATTATCGACCTTGAAATTCTTTCACAATTAGGAGTAAGAATGGTAGAAATTATGGGGGATTCCCAGTTAGCTATAAAACAACTAACTGGAGAATACAGATGTAATAGTTGGACTTTAACATTGTATTATACAAGAGCCATTCAATTATTAAAAGGATTTGATGATATGACATTGAAATTCTTACCAAGAGATAAGAATAAAATGAAAAATGAAATAGCACAAATAGCATCTAGAAAAACAATAGCCTGTGATGATATACAAAGGACAATATAAGTCATTAAAAGATCTCTACCTTCGGTAAAAGAAAGGGAAAGAAGTGTGGATCATTTTTTGTCAGAAATGGAACAAGATGATTGGAGAAATCCATTAATTCATTATCTAAATGATCCAAGTCAGAAAGTTGAAAAAAGAATAAAAAAAAAATTAGCAATGAGTTATGTACTACTTGAAGACCAATTGTATAGAAAAGGATTCGATAAGAAACTTCTCAGATGCCTTAAGAAGGAAGAGACAAAAGAAGTTGTGGCTTAAATACACGAAGAAATTTGTGGGGCTCATCAAACAAGAATAAAGATGAGATGGTTATTAAAGAGGTACGGTTATTATTGGTTGACTATTATGGTTGACTGCATAAAACATGCAAAATCTTGCCAACCATGCCAAAAATATGGACTTGTATAGCGAGTTCTCGTGGTAGAATTACATCCTATTTTAAAACCATGGTCTTTCAAGGGATGTGCGATGGATTTAATAGGTAAGATAAATCTCATATCTTCTTAAATGCATGGCTATGTTATTGTGGCAACAAATTACTTTGCTAAATGGGTTAAAGCTAAACCTATGAAAGAAGTAAATCAAAGCCACGTTATTCATTTTATAAAAGAAAATATTGTTTATTGTTTTGACCTTCATGAGTCTATCATAGTAGATATGAGAACAGTATTCACAGACCAAGTTGTAAAATAATTTGCAAAGGATTTCGGTATACATTTGTTATCTTCAACACCTTATTATGCCTATGCTAATGGTCAAGCAAAATCTTCCTAAAAAATAGTGAAAGATCTACTAAGAAAGACCATTAAAGAAAAACCTAGATCATGGCATCAATTCTTCCACAGATTCTTTGGGCTTATAACACATAAAAAAGAACAAGTACTAGCACTTGTCCATATACTTTAACATGTGAACATGATGCTATATTACCAATGGAAATTGTAGTTCTTTCGATGAGAACAACATTTCAAGAAAAGTTAAATCTGAAAGAATTTAATGAAGTCATGATATTGAAGTTAGAAAATATAGATAAAGCAAGGTTGAGAGCTTTAGATATTATGAAAGAAAACAAACATAGAATTGCTTAGGCTTACAATAAAAAGGCTAAGAAAAAATCCTTCGAAGAAGGAGAATTAATGTGGAAGACAATTCTTCCATTAGGCATGAAGGATCATGCCTTTAGGAAATGATTTCCTATTTGGGAATGACCACACAATATTTTAAGTACTTCTAAGAGGAGCTTATGTTCTGCAAGAGATAGATGGATTAGTAATGAAAAAACAATTAATGGGCAATATCTTAAAAAGTATTTTCCCATCAACTAGGAGAATCAAGAATCCATCATAAGTTAAGTATGGCATGATATTTCCAAACTAGTCCTGCATGTGAAAGAATATTCAAAAGATTTACCAAAAAGAAAGGATTAGATTAACATAAGATGTGAAATATTTTGATAAAAAAATAACAAAAGATTAAACATTGAAAATTGTTTTGGTGTAAATAGTAAAAAGTATAACAGCCACATGCCAACAAACAAAAACATGAAAAGATTGTTTAAAATGGCTCCTCGCCATTGAAATTAGAAATTCTCCTTAAAGAACTTTTGAGTGTCAGACCATGATTCTAGAATACGAATCAGGTGGTTAGAAAATTCTTGCTTCTTGTCTTTCACCTCCTTCAGTTCTTTCACCACTTTCTTCTTCCTCGTAAGAGTGGCTGTATATCACCCTTCAAAACACTCCTCTTTCCATCACATTCTTCCAGCTTTCTCATGTCAACATCAATTTCTTCTTGCTTAACTGTCTTCTTTGCTTCCAATTTTTGAATTCCAGCATCACCAGGCGAAACTCTTCCTCCACCTCAATAATCTTAAGAGAAATTGATTTATGCTATGTATTTAGAGAGTTAACTGCCTGCTGAAATTTTGGAAAGTGAGCGGTGATCCATAACTCTTTTGCTGAAAGATTCATAATTTGATGCAAATACTAAGTGATTCTTTCATAATCTCTTGAGGCAGATAGTACTAAGGATAGCTGTACAACTAATTTGTGAATCGAACCTTAAGGATCGGAAGATATATTGAATAACTTCTGAATCACTTCTTCCATAGATTTATCATTCCTAGGAAGGACAATTTTAGAATAACCAATGTTAATAAAGAAAGAAATGTGCTCTTTGATCTCATAAAGCCGAATATCATGATCAGAGGGTAAACTTTCCAAGAAGAAGAAACAATAGGTCATGTTTTTCACATTCTTTAGAAGAATCTTCCATTAAATTCTTCATAATAGATTCCAGATCATCATTAGGAGAATGAGCTTTACCCATTGGAGCAATGAGCTGAGAAACTTCTTCCATTAAAAGATTGGGTGCACTCAAATCTAGGTTTGAAATACTATGGCCTTAAGAAATAGGACTGACAGGCCCTTATGGAAGAACTTCTTTCGGAGAACCAGGAGGAGATGGTTTATGAGACACAGATGGTGGGACTCTCATTGGCACTTCTTTCGGATGTCCATATGAACCTTCCTCCTCGGTCAAATCTAATAGTTCCCCAGGGCTTTTCGTTTGAAACGAAGATTGTTTAGTCCTACGCGAGATAGATGAAGGAATTGAAGTGGATAAAGGCAGATCCTTTTGCTTCACCAATCACAAACTTTTTTTGTTCAAAGGTTCAAAATACTCTAGATTTGACTTCTCCTCAGACGGAAGAGGTTCTCCAATTAATAGTTTTGATAAATGGGAACCAACCAAAGGCTAAGCCTTACCTATTGAAGGAAATGAGAAAAAAAAAGGAGTCAGTAAAGAAAAGATACAAAAGACTTTAGACAAAGAAAGTTAATAACTTCTTTCACCAAGGAAGACATAGGTATCATCCCGTATAGACATTATTTCAGCCTCTAAGGCAGGAAGAGAATTAGAAAAAATATTGGCCTTCACATTCTACTCCTACCACTTTATGAGGATGGATTATTGGGTCTACTATACCAAAAGGAGCAGTGGGGACCTCTGGAAGAATTGGCTAGAAAGGCAGTGAATATGCATCTTTTTTTTTTTCCTTTCTTGGAGCTCTCTCCTTCAATTTTTTTTTCATACATTCATTATTCATCCTCAAAATTTGCCTTCCTAGCAGCTAACCCATACCTCATTTTGTTTTTAGCTTCCTTAGTATCAAAGGGATTCCATTTTATTTTAAAAAAAAATTCATATTTTTTAATGGTTGAATAATGAGCATTAACAAAAAGGGTTTTACCTTTGCTCTTGGAGGATTTCATGACAACCTCCTTAGTCTTTGTTTCTTTAATCTTTTCTTTCTTGGAACCTTTCCTTTTGGTGGTTTTAGACAATACTTTTGGAGGAAGCTGAGAAACAGAAATAAGAAGGATAGGTTTGAAGCTAACGCAGGAGGATTCATGGAGGAAGTGGATGGTTCAGGATTCATGGGAATATATTCACTATCAGAAGAGATTGACACGCGGTTAAGTAAAGAAATATTTTGTTTAGAACATAACGAGAGGAGTTGGGCACTAAAATATATCTTCCACCATTCTTTATATTGACTCATCACAAAGGAAGGATTTAAGGGAATGTCAATCATCACAAAAGAATCCCGAGCTTTTTTGAAGTCACTTAACACAATAAAAACATCCAAGGGGACAACAACTACTCTGTGATGAGGAGGGGTATTTTTGGTTAAGAAAAATGGAGGAATTGAGACCAATTGATAGAAACCAAACTATTAAGTAATTTGATAGGGTTCATAAAATTCAAATCTAGTCTTTTGGTCCAATTGGTCATAAATTTCTCTCTAATGTAAGTCATGGGGAGTAAGATATGAACACCAGACTTCATTGAAGATTTTTTTATCAGTTGAAGAAGAAAAATCAAAGATATTGCCAATATACAAAAGATGACCATACTAACGTTCGAGGAAGGAACAAAACAACTTATCATCTCTGTCTATTGAAAGATCTCGAAAGAATAAGAAGAACTGTTTAAAAGGGAGGAACCATGGTCTAGCTATTACCCACCTCCGGCCATAAGACAGACAATCTCATTCATGAGGAGGTCTAGTAGTGTAAGCTTTGAATCATGAAAACATTCATACAACCATAATTGTAAGAACCAGAGATGACCACCCACACTGCAAAGGTTTTTTTGGTTCAAATTGTTCAAATTCCTATACAAATGGGTAAGAAAAAAAAAGGGCCTAAGGCTAGTTTCTTGCCTTTTGCCAAAGCAATAGCCACTAAACTATATTCCTTCGTCATATAGCTAGAAGGAGGATACACAATATACCTATAAAGCTAATAAAGAAGAAAGGCACTATGCTCCTGAAGGGAAAAAGTATTTGTGTCCTATCTTTCTTTAGAAATAAACCTATTGAAAGATTCTCTCGTGTTAACAGGATTGAAGGAACAATAGGAGGAAGGAGGGAGAAGTGTTAAAGAAGAAACATCCAATAGAGATGGAGACATCATGCCATAATTGAAGTGAAAAGAATTGGAAGAAACAAACAAAAAATAAGTCATTTCGGCTAGAATCTCTTGGTTCATAGGCACGATAAATTTGGAAAGGAAGATACACTCTCTAATTCCTAATTCTTCTCATAATTAACTATAATGAGGTTGAACTCGTGCCATCTAGTCAATCAAATGGTTATGAGTTTTGGGTCAACATTTTGAGGAATTGTTTTTATTCCATTTGGCCTAATCTAAACTCTCATGAGCCAACAGTAAAACTTCTGAATCATATAAAAGATATTGGGGAGATAAAGATTCAGGAAGAAAAGAAAAGAAAGCAGGACCAATTACGGGGGGTATCATTGATAGAAAAGAGAACCTAAGTTGCATGATATCTCTAAGGCAGTTACATGACTTTCAAACCTGGAAAGATGGAGAAACTGTAGGAAGAGCTGTTGGAGAAGACGAAGTTGTACTGGACACCATGGAAGCTGAGCTTAAGACGTTGCAGAAGAAGAAATTTTTTTTTTTTTTGAAGATGATGGCAAAATTGAAGAAGGGATTTTGAAAGGATCTCAAAATTTATAGAAAAGATATGAAAACAATTCAAGAATCAAGGCAAATCCCTGAAGAATTGGAGCAAAAATTTTGGAGAGACTTAAGACTCAATATAGAAGAAACACTTGAAAATCCACAGCTTAAGAGAAATGCATCATGTCACTTCAAATTCATTTGAATTCAAAGTGGCAAAGGGTCATTGTTTATACCACAATAATACCGCCATAATGAATTTCTAATAATAAGCCACGTGACAGGAGTTTTAAAAAGACGGCAGATTAATTATGATTAGAATTTCATTACGGGTGAAATTCAAAATTTAAAAATAAAAGGATAGGTGTAAGCAAGCAAGAAATTCTGGAGTAGTTAACAATACATGACAGACTCGCATTGAAAGATTTGAAAAGAATCAGTTATTAGATGATGTGTCAATAGCCAGTTGCAAGGGGAGTTACATGAAAATTAGAAGATTTGGAAGAATGACACCTGTGAATGGAAAATAACCAAATCAGAGTATTATAAATACAAACTCAAAGACTCAAAAGAGGGGATCTCACACCATCACAACTTCAGTCTACTCTTGTATTCGTAGTTAGAATTATCCTTAGTTAAAAATCCCTAGTCAAATCTCCTACTTTGTACAATTTTACTAAGCAATAAAAGTGTTCTTCATTTTCATCCATCAAGTTTGTGAAGTGCATAATGGCTTTCAATCAATTGATTAAGTTGTGTTTGATCATATAGAATTGGCTCTGTAACCAATTGAGTTACATGGTTGGGATAAGCTCAAATGTAAGTTCATTTTAAATTCTTCTTTTATTTCCTTTGAATTATTATCATCTTTAGTCTTATCACGATGGAATTATAGAAGTCTTTATTCATAAAACAGAAAATTACCTACAAAGGGAAGAACCCTCACCCTCGAAATCACCTGAACATATAACGTGGCTAAATAAATCTTCTAGAAGTCGATTCCTCCGAATTCTTCTGGACGTTCAATTTATTTTGGCACATAGGATCATAAACAGAAGACCAAATTGTGCCTACGTGGCACTAGGATGCCAGCACACGTGATTAGCTAGAAATTTGGGTTAACTGGTAGTCTTTAGGAACTTTTGGGAACCCAACTGTTATTTTTTTGTTAATACTGCAAAACAAGAGACAAACTTCATTCTTACCAATATGGTTTGTTGTTCCAAAAGCAAATGGCTTAGTCTCTTGGAAGATGCCTTAAGAACAGTTCAATCACGCTACAAGTATGAGCTCCTAATTTATTTTCAATAAAGATCTATATCCTCTGTGACATTCTATATATGTCTATTGGAACCTAATTAATCCAAAAGACCAGAACTATAATAGACCTAGGAAGAGTGTTGATGAATGGTTAATAATGAATCCAAATGGAAAAATAAATTTAATATTTTACAACATTAGATACAAAATTACAAATACATATTACTATTATCAGGATTTATCACAAAACATATTACTATATATATATATAGATATATATATATATATAAGGAAGACTTGAATTCCTAGGATAGTAAATCCATCATCAGCAACTTTCCTTCATTTCTTCCCGTTCCACACAAACCAGGAAAGAGATGCAAGAAGTAAACAGTGGAGGCCAAATAGATGTTGCTTTACTTTCTCAGTTAAAATACTATGGGCTGCATTGGTAGCTCCACTTGCTCTCCGGGTCCCTGAGCAACCAATCCCAAGCAACTATTGTTAAGAGATGAAAATTAAGTTGAAGCGATCATTTTTTCTTTCTTTTGAAATGCAATGCAATGAAATGAAAATGTATATCTGACTCTATATAATGCCTTAACTGTGCCAACTTCACCTTCCTCAGTGTAATCTTCATCTCTCTGCTGGCTTTGCTCTTGGCTCTCATGGCCTCAAACTGATCAGACAGGGTCTTCTCTCTTGCTCTCTCGGCCTGGGACTTGTGGATGCTCTCCATGAGTACGCGTTTGTTCTTGAAGACATTTCCCTTCACTCTCATGTACTTGTCATGGTACATGTGCTTGTCAATCTTGTTGAATTCCCGGTACTTGCGGAGCAAGCGCCGCAGCACCCTCATTCTACGCATCCACAGCACCTTCGTCGGCAGCCTCGCCTCTCTCATCCCCTTTCGCTTCCCGTACCCTGAGTGTCTCCCTTGCCTTTTAGCCTCCTGGGTCCTCTGGATACGTGATCGTGAATGGATTTTTGGCTGCTTCTTGATGATGAAACCATCCTTTACCAGTTTCTTAATGTTCTTCCCTGAAAATTTACAAATTCGTTCACATACTTAAAGTTAATCATATGGTGTAATTACCAGAAAAAAAAAGTAATAGTTTATTAAGGATGAAAATAGTCAATCAATTAATAAACAACTGACCAGTGGTATCACCAGTCTGGCAAAAGCCTGCTTCATCCTGGATTTAGTGGCTAGGATGGTGTCCAGGTCACCAAATGACTTCATTTGAAATAAAATGGGCGGGAACATCTAACCCCTGCCCATTTCGTTTCATGTGAAGACATCAGGTGTCCTGGACACTATCATCGACTAAGGGTCAATAGAAAGCGCACGGCCTGGCCTGGCTTGGTAGGCTGCCGGCCTACTGGGCTGTTGACCTAGCAGCCTGGGTGCCCGCTGGACTGACCCGTTAATAGGCCTGATAATCCAGCTCAATAGTCTGGCCCGATAATAAAAATATTTTATAAGGGCAGAAGGGAATATTTGAACTTATGATCTCAAACTAAGAAACAGATCACCTAACTATAAGGCATTCAACAATTATTATTAAAGAATGAAACATAAAATATAAATTGTTTAGTTACTTTAGTTTATTTATTTTTTAAATAGTGACCATTTGGCCAACGGTTTTGACCGTTGATGCTTCCAACCGTTGGCCAAACAGTTACATAGGCTTTTGTCTATTTCTTCTTTGATTTTAAAGTTTAAAAAAGTTATAAAACTGTCATTATAACTAATATTTATAATTACCCCCCATTTTGTTTTTCATTTTTCTCATAAAAAATCTCTCGGTTCTTAAACTTTCTAGTTTCTACTCTATAATCTACACTACTTTCAAGTCTCATCTCTCATTATTTTTCTCTTTTTTATATTTTTAATTAATCGTATTTATACAAGTACAAGTATCAATTTTTTTAAGTTGGAGAAGACTTTGAGCATTCATTTTGAATATTGAATTGAGCATTTGAAGATCTAAATTTCAACTTATTCAAGTTGCAGTGAAACCTCATTATCTCAATTTTCAATTTATTGGGTAAGATCTTTTCATAATTTTTATTTTATTTATTTTTTATCTTATTATCTGTGTACTTTATGTTTTTTTTAGTTGCTAAAATTTTAAAATGACTGAAAGAAATTTAGAACTAGATGAGGAAGAACAACAATATTATGAGTCAATTGGTTCCCCAATTTTCTCTACATCTCCCCTCCAAATATTGGTATTGGTAGTAGTACACATTCACAATCTGTCACCTCAAATGCTAGCGAAAGAAAATTAATAAGTGTTGTTTGGAAAACTTTTAATAGGGTAGAAAGGATAAAACTTGATAGTACAAAAGATTATAAAGTTGTATGTCGTCTATGTGGTGTTGAGTTGGCCGGCGACCCAACAGTGGGGACTAGCCATTTAGAACGCCATCAAATTAAGGAGGATGGGGAAAGTTTCTCTGATGGCCCTTCTCCAAAACCCTAGGGTGAGCTTTATAAAATGGGTTTAAGTTTGCAATGAAGCAATCGATTGTGATAGAATGTAAGTCCTTTGAATTTCGGGACGAATACGATGGCAATATTCGTGTGCTTCGTATTACGGAACGACGGAAATCATTCTCGGCTCTCATTCGTTTTAGGATCTTGTATGTCCATTGGTTATGTGAGGTGGTGGACATGGCCTACTACAAGGCTGATCTGTCAGGGATTATTCGTTCGAAAGATGATGGCAATCGGGTGTTAGTCATGAAAGGAAGGATGAATGATCTCGGTGCCTTCTTAAAGTTGTCTGATATCTCTAGAAATAGTCGGGAATTATCTATGATATTTCCGAAAGGTATTAATGGCTCTAGTTGGGCAAATTTGGCTTTTGTTTTGCGTCGTGACTTTGGGCCCCCCTCAGTGCCAGCAAATATAGTTCCCAGGACCTCTTTCTTTCCTAGTCTGCCTGGGACTGTAAGCTAGCAACAAATTACAATTCCCTCTCATATAGTGGGAGAGACCACGCTCAGGAAAGATTGGGTGCTTGAGTACAATCATATGGCGTCTTTCGTAGAGGAAAAGGTCTGGTCGAGGGTGTTGGTGTGTTCCCGTTGCAAGCCTGTTATTAAATGGAAGGAAATTGCGGAAGGGGCAGAGTTCTTACTTAGTGGAGTATCTCCATTGGCTTAGGTTCTAGTTGATATTGACCGTGCACTTTTCATTTGCCTGTCGAGGGAAGCGGTGGATGTGTTGTGTAACTGGGGTGATTCGGGGATCTTACCAGATGTTTTTGATTTCGTGTGATGGTCACCTGAATTCTTGACCATCCAACAGGAATCCCTTAAGGGAAGATGGGCCCGGGTTTGGGGTTTGCCTTTGATCTTTGGACAAAAGAGGGTTTTAGTGAAATTGGCAAGCTTTGTGGTGGCTTGAACTCGATTGATGAGAAAACGTTGCACTGCAAAGAACTTAGATGGGCTCGTTTGGAACTTGCAAAGGGTGATTTGCAAGGTATCCCGTGTCTGATCCCTTTGGTCGTCAAGGGGTGGCAGTATCATCTAGTTATCTCCATTGAAGATGAGATTTCCAACAGTGTTTCGGTGGAACTAGGGGCTGCGGAGTCGACGATTGGTGACGGTTATGGCCGAATTTTTGCTGCTGCTAGGCCGGCGAAACAGGGGTCGGCTGTGGTTCCGCTCAAGTTTCAAAGTTCGTTTTCACTAAGGCGATGACATTAGATCATGATGATCTTTGCTCGAAATCCACCTTTAGTGTGATGTTTCCTGCAAAACCAGCTGGGGCTGATGGTCAGGCAGTTTTTGAGGTGATGGGTGGTTGTCGTGTCGTGCAAGGCAAGGAAGTGTCTTATGGTGGCAGGACGCTAGGCCTTACCACTATGCCTAAGAGAGTCTCGAATCACATTGAGGATCGAATGCCTAAGGTTACGCCAACTGTTGGGTCATATTTAATGGGCTGTAGTCGTGGAGGGGAAAGGGATACGAGTGTTGCCAATTACCCGGATTCTTGTGTTGGGCTGAAGGGTGCTGGGCCAAGCCCATTGGCCAACGATTGCAATTTTTTCAAAGCTTGGCGTCCAGTGAGTCATAAGGCTATGGCTAAACCGGGTGAGACGATCAATTCTCTGGATCGGAGTAACTTTTCTGAGTCAGATTCGATTGAGGAGCAGTCCTAGCTTATATGCAATTTGGGGCATCGTCCTCATTTGATGGTTGAGTCTGAAGCAAGAGTGTTGAGCAAGCCTGAATCTGTAATCGGAGTTTCGCAATTGAAGGATCGAGCAGCCAGTGGTGGGGAGTGCGAGCGGATTGACAGGTATGGGAATCGTATGGCGAGCATCAATGGGGGGAGTACCAGTTGTTAGGTTGCTTCATCCTCTCCTTGGTCTCAGGTGGTGGAGTCGTGAACCATGGAATTGTTAAAAAAGGAGGGTGAATGAGGAGTTGTTTGCAGAAAAAAAAAAAAAAAAAAAGGGGAGGATTGTGAGACATTGGCAGAGGATGTTTCAAAAACGACCTCCAGAAGTCCCGAGTTGCTGAGCTTGCAAAAAGATCTTGAAGCTGTTGATGTTGATGGCATTGAGAAGATGGCGGAGGTCATCCCGTTTGGGAAAAAGAAGATTCTGGGAGTTACCCAAACATGATAAGTCCTTCCCCTGTGGTTCATCTTAAGAGAGTGGCTGATCACCAGTGGGCATTTTGGCCTCAGCAATTGGCGGGTGTTTTCGAGCAGCTTGGCATTCAAAGAAAAAGTATTATCTGACCTTGCCGTGAACTTACAAAAGTCTCCGCTTGGCTTATTGCAGTTTGATCCAGGGGATCCTTCCAATCTAAGGGTTTCCCATCTGTGGGATGTTGTGGACTGTTCTGGTATGGAGTCTCTAGCTTTTACTCAAGGGGAGCGAGTGTGAGGATCGTAGTTTATATGGTTATGATACAACGGACTCTTTGAAAGCCGCTTCCTCTTTGCTTGATTTGCTAAGGTAGCAAGGTATGTCTCTATTGGTTTCAAATCTTCGACCCTTTACTATGGCAAATGCTTTAAATTGTTGTAGGAACAGTGGTCTTCCTGCGATGACTAAGGATTTTAGCCATGATGGTCCGGTGAATGCTTTGGATCCAAATGTTATGTGTGTAGTAGTGGGGAATGAGTCATCAGTTGCTGATTATGTTGAGGGTGTGCAAGCAGGTGTTGAAATTCTGAACGTGGAGCCGTTGAATATTATTGGTGGGGGGAAGGATTTAATGAAGTAAATGAATAAGGATATTGTGGTTTTTTTAGGGGAGGTTACCCCTAATAATATGGGAGTGAGGGAGTGTTGTTCGTTAATTAGGTGTGTGAAGGAAAGAAATGAGGAGGTTTTGTTTGATTGGGTGATGACTAAACTTGAACACTTTGGCCCTTTTTTGGGGTTATCTTTTGAGGGTTTAGAGGAGGAAATGGTCGAGCTATTCAGATGAATTGAAAAGAAGTCTAGAGAGGTTAAGGGGGAGGGTTTCAGTGTGGATATGCGAGAAAAGAGATTAAGAAGTGAACTAAAGAAATTGGAAAGTAGTGTGAATTATGATAGGAGGGAGGGAAACAGGAGTTTAAGAGGGTAGTAAGGCAAGGATATCGTTTTATGTGTTTGATGGATCTTAAGTTTATTTCTTGGAATGTTAGAGAACTTGGGAATAGGGATAAGAGGACTTCGGTGAATAAAGGTATTGCTAGTTCTCTCCCTGACA
>JAOXJP010152593.1:0-13075 GCA_025762735.1 Platanus orientalis | reverse complement strand
CTCAAAGGGCATCTCCCATACCCCCTTCCACCTCACCAATCCATGTCAAACAAACACAAACCCATCCCCACCATCCACCTCATTGCAGCCAACCTAATCTCAGCCCCCCACCTTATTCCCACATGCTTTAATCCTAGCCCTCCACCCATTAGGTTTTAGATTAAATTCTATCCCTACACTAAACCTAACATAAGGATCATCCTAGCCCTTGATCCCCTTGATCTCTATCCCATTTCTCACCCTTAGATCAACCAATTTAGAGCTATAAATAGCCCAAAATTCGTGGTGAACAAGGCTGACAACAAGAAATCCCAAATCAAAGAGGAAAAGAGGAAGAAGAAGAAGAAAAACCCTAAATCTACCCCAACCCTTGGCAAGGTAAGCCTAACCCCAGCCCCTTTTCATGTTCTGCACTTCAATTCATGATTTAGCAACTGTTATGCTGCCTAATTTATGCTTGAGCCCTACTCAAAATTGGGTACAAGGTAGAGGTTCAACAACCTCTATCTTGATCTTATTTTCGACCAGTTTTATTACCGAATTTTGTTTGATTTTTGTGTAAGGACTCTTGAGCATAATTTTTACTATGTTGTAATAGACATATGGAGATAGTTTTTTATTTAATTTGGTAGTTTTTTATATTGTGGAAGGCCTTCAAATGGCCCCCTAAACAGACCCCAAAAAAATGGGTCTTTTGAGACCTAATTTTGGGAAATATTTAGTAATTTTATTGTGAATTTTTTAAGCACGATCTTGAGCTAAATTTTTTATACGTTGTTCATAAATGTACTTCCTGCTAGCATGCCAAATGTTAGAATTTTGTTAGACCCCTAACTAGTCTAAATGGCTAAAAAAGGGTTACAGGATTTTGGTCCCAAGCCTAACACCTGTTTTTTAAGGGAATTAAAAAACAAGCGTTGGCAAACTTGGCATATGAAAATCAGGCATTAGATCAACTATATGCTTATCATATATGATTGGAAAGATCTCTCTCTCAACTTTCCAAATTAACCAACCACACCCAAATCTGAATTTTCTAGAGAGAGATATGCCCTCCAGACTGCAAACTGTCCAAATCCTAAAAAATAGGCGTTGACAGCTTAAACAGGCATCATTTTGAAAAAAAAGGTTAGGTAAGCATAGACTTATTATATATGGTTGGAAAGAACTCTTTCTCAGCTTTTCGAATTGACTAACCACGCTCAATTCTAAATTTTATGGAGAGAGATATGCCTCCCGGAGTACAAAGTGTCCAAATCCAACACTTGATTTTTAATCATTTAAAACTCAGGTGTTGGCAGGAAATGTAGGCATTGGAGAAATTCAGGTGTTGGGATCTAGGACCTACCCCAGTGAACCCTGAACTTCTCTAAAGCCTATGCACAGGAAACTAACACCTCGAGATTCATCCACATGCTTAGGCACCTCTGTGGGCCCTGTTTACAAGCGTTAGGATGAATTTCAGGTGTTAAACTCCTGAAAGCCAAATGAAACTCAGCTTCAAACCAATCCATTCCATAGACATAATTTAGGATACCTTCATTACAAATATCACTTTCAACTTTTTCAATTATCATAGTACAGTTGATTATACACTTGTAATTTTCAAGTGTATAAGATGCCTGAACTTTACCTGGGAGACAACACTTGAGTAGTGGCTGTTACGTCGGCGCGACCAGGTCAACCTACCCATTCACTACATTTTAACCCGTTCTGACCTTTTACGGTCTTTACCTTACCTTAGGGTCATGTTGTAATGGTTCGTAACCCAAAGACCCTGAGACTTGGCCATAGCCCAATTAGGTTCTTTAAACCATGCATCTTGGTACAGCATAGTCTTGACCCCTTTTAGCTAACTTGTCTACATTTTTCAGCAACGTGGAGTATTCTGTAAGTATACAAATAATCTAAAATGAATCTACCCTACATCACTCTCATAGTCAGACGTACTTGACTACTGAGATTGGCACACACAACAAACCCCTAGAACTACATACAGTTTGACACGACAATACCCTAGGATCACACTAAACCATAAGATCGGGTATATAAGCAGCTTGAGACTGTCTCAGGTGCAACTGTAAAGATCACACCACGGGGGTGATCTAAACCAATAATTTCACATTTAACAAAGCATGGATTTTAGCATAATTTAAAACATGTATGAATGAGAAAAGCTGCCTTAAAAAGGCTGGTATTTGGGATACCTAACACCTTCCCCAAATGTAACTAAACAACTTACCCTTAATCTCAGGAACTTAGATCAGTACTAAGAGTCAAATCCCTAGACCTTCAGGTCTAGACTTCTCCTCTTCATCCGAAGAGGATAACCGATGTCTAACTCCATCGGTTAACCCCGAGTTGGTGGCGATTCCAGGAAAAGCCTAACCGTCCAATAAAAGAGTTAGTGACCTCTTATGCACTGGCATCGTGCACCGAAGAGTGGGCCTGGAAACCGCGGGTAGGAGGGGAAATCTGAACCCCTCCCGAACGCCAATGTCCACAGTGAGAGATCAGGTGTACCCTATTCAAGCATACCCTAGAATTCAGGTGTACCAAGATAGATGGATCCCATACTGCCCTTGGCCTCACAGTGACTTATGATTAGTCACCAAACCCTTGAATAGTCCCCTCATGGAGCCCCAGCCTTCTGATAAAACAGCCAAGACCAAAAAAACCCAATAGAGGTAGTACGCCTGAATTTCTATTCTATGGGATTTCAGGCATACAAGGATTTTTGGTGTACCGTGAGGATTTCAGACATATACCTAAGCAAAAAAACCCAAGTAACATCTCCTAGGGTTCAAAATCCCACTAAAGATTCAAAAACTCCCAAAATTTTAGAGATGTGACCCTTGTGTAAACACCCAACACTTGGAATTGACTATAAGGACCATGTGGGACCCAGTTTAACCTATACGCCTGAAATCCCACTCTGTGAGAAATCAAGCATACCTGAGATCAGGTGTATGCCTTGGAGATCAGGTGTATCAAACCTAAAACCTCTAAAAACTCCCCTATTCTTATCCACTACTTAATGAAAAATAAGACAAATGGTTAGGTCAGAGGAGCCACCCTGAAAAGGTGGGTGATTGGGGTGCCTAATACTTTCCCCAACCGCAACCAAACAACTTACCTGAATCCCTGTAAACCAGACTAGGTCACGAGAGTCAACCCTAGGTCCAAGTGCCTAGGCTCGAGCCCCAAAAAGCCCGTACACCTCCATTCCCTTGGAAAGGAGGTAGGCGTCTAACCCCACCTGTAAACCCCGAGTTGGTGGTGACTCCAAACACCTCGAAGTGGGTCACGGTCCTTTTTCGCGATGCCCACAGAATGGTAATTCCGCTAGGAACTCATTGTTTAACCTTTGAATATATCATTTATGTTTTATTTTTCATTAAGTATTCTATTATTCTAATTCTTGTCTTTAGATCAAGCATGTGTACACATAGACTGTAAAGCATATCATTAGTTAGTAGGATATACTGGCATCCAAACCAATCACAAATTTTCATCTTTGGATAGAAAACATGTTCACATTAGCTTTAGGAAAAATTGAACTAGTTAGTAGGATCAACATATATATTTGAACAATTTGTTTGCTTAAACATGTTTGATTTTACTGCCATTTATTTTTCATCATCAAATGAGTCCATAAGATACGACATATCATACATTTGCATGAATATCATAAGCCCCTTATCTAGGTTCATTACCCACCAATGGACAGACATTGGCTAACATTTAGGATGGGGGGCAAAGATTGAACCGTGGCTGCTTCATCAATGCGGTCGGGTTGAGTAACCCAACCCAGTCACTATCCCTAAGATCCGAGCAATCGGGGAGGTGTTTAGACTAGGAAACCATTTAGAACCGCTCTAATTAAAAAAATTCTCATGCATATCATTCATTTACAGCTGTGTAGGGTATACTTGAATAGATTAGAGGTCTAGAATAGGACTTGTTTGCCATTGTATTCTCCTTGCTTGCTTGTATGTGTTAACATTAGAACTAATAATTCATATCCAACATTTTTCAAAAAAGTACAAAACACAATTATTTTTATAGATAACTAGGATGGTTTCCGGATTTTACATTTGTATAACTAACCTTATCATTCACCACAAACCACAAGAACTAGATAAACATAAAAAAAATTCCTTTCATCTCATTTCATAACCGGTCATGTGCAAAACCATAATTACATCTGTTCAAAACAAAAACAAAAAATATACAAAAAAAACCCTAGCTGCTAGGGCCCTCTCCACTCCTCTCAGTCAATCTCCCCAACAAACCCCTCGAGGGTCTCTGACTTGTGTGCTGCCTCCCGTAGGTCGACCTCACCTCATGACCCCCCTAGACACCACTACTCCTTTCCCCTTGTTTGGGGAAGGTACTGCCTCTGTAATGGGAGACTCTCCCCTCTGACCCTAGGAGGATGTAGGCTTTGCTAGCACCAAGGCAGGTGTCTCCTCCCTGGTCTCTAGCCCAGTAGTAGCAAGGGCATCCCTAGCAGCCTCTGCTGGATCTGCACCAGCCTCTGTCTCTATTAGTACACTCTCAGCCTCTCTTAAGACCTCTACTGAGTTTCTTCCCTTAATTGAAATCAACATTACCAAACAAAGTCAATAATTAAATAAAATCAAAATTTAAATCAAAACAAAAATCAAACCAGCTCCAAACCTCAGCTATGCGAGCTCGGTACCTCCTCCTCTAGGAGTGGAGCCCCTCTCCCATGTCATGACATACCTGTCTCACCAAATCATGAGACCGTGCCAACATCTTAAGAGCTCAAAAGAAAGCCTCTTAAGGTACCTGAAAAATAGAAGGAAAGAAATAATTAAAAAAATAAACAAACAAAACACAACTCAAAAAAAAAAAACAAATAAAAAAATAATATACCTCAATAACAGAGGAGGGAGGAACTGAAGCCTCTGACACAGTGCCAGCTTGGAGAGCGAACTCTTGGACCCAACCCCTCCCATCGGTCACAGCCACTGTCTGGGGAATCATCCCCAACAGGCTCTCCACCGAGGCCCTCTCCCTCAGGGCCATCCTCTCTCTCCTACTCCTGCTAGGAGCCTATCTATCCCCCTCTTGAGGCACAGCCTCATGTTGCCCAGCCGGGCTTGCAGTAGCCTATCAAACAAAACCAAACAATCAAGTACAAGTTCAAATTAAAATAAACTTAAAATAAAACAAAAATCAAAGCAAATAAACATTACCTCACCACCAACCGGACCTGCCTAAGGTCTACATGTCTAAGTGGCCCACCACTTAGCATAGTATACCTCAGGGAACAGGTAGAGGTCTATAGGCTCCCATACCATCCCCATGCCTAATGCCCCCTCCAACTCAATAACACTGGGGGGAGGTCTGGGCACCACGAATCTGTCGGGAGAGGCTAGCTGCCTATAGCACCTCTCTCTGAGGTACCACTTAACCTCCCCTAGGGCTAGCAGAATACACCAAGATAATGCCCACTCACGGGCAATCAGGAACTCTCTCTCCAAATCTCCACTCAACCCCCAAGCTGCCCAAGAATCCCAATTAACTTGTAAAACAAGCAAACATTAATAGCAAAGTATAAACAAGATAAATTAAAGCAAAAAAAATTTGAAATAAACCTTACTAGGTAGCAGTGATCTGATCCAACTCCCATCGGAACACGGAGATAGGCTTCCGTGCCTTGGAGTAAGTGTGAGAGGTCTTCCACCTCTCGACACAGGGCATGGGAAATAGAGCCGCCCCCTTCCTACGAGGTGCCAGTGGGAGCATCCTCTCATAACACCAAACCTGTAAAAAACCAAAATCAATTTAAGATAAGACAAAACAAAATAAATAACAATAACAAAAGAAACAACAAAAACAAAATTTTTTAAACACCTTACCTCCCACAGGAAATGAAGGCCTAGAAACATCGCCTTCTCCCTATTAGCCATGTCTCCCATGTTGGAATACATCCACCCGAGGACAAATCTACCCCAACCATAGGTGCTACCTCTAGTAAGATCATCCAAGGCTGGGAGAAAGTTCAAGTAGATCCGGTCACTCTTCGCCCAGACTGAGTAATCCACCTCCACCTTTGTACTCTAATCCGTGGCCCTTATGTATTCCTCCTCAAACTAGGAAGAAAGAATGCCTCTAAATTGTCGATCAAAATGGAGAGGCTGCGGCCCTAAGCATCACCTGATCATGTCGACAGTAAGCATCATCTCGAATGGGGGAGGATCACCCCCCAACGGAAGTCCAGTCATCATGTAAAAATCAGTCGGAGTCAACCTAATCTCCCCCATGGGTAGGTGGATTGTACAGGAGATCGGGGACCATCTCTCTACCAAGGCCATCAACAAGGCCTTATCCACCTTCAGTAGTGGAATGCCTAAAAATGGCTCAAAGCCCATACCCATAACCTTTGTCTGTACCTTCTCACATAGCCTCTTCCACAAGTCTAGCACCCCAGACTAGGACCGTACCTTCCCCCTATCTTGTAAACACAACAAACAAATACAATTAGAATGAATAAATAAAGAATAAATAAAAAAAACATACACAAAATCACAAAAAAATCAGGAATTAAAATATGCCTAGCTACTGGTGTACACTTGAATTCATCATACGCCTGAATTCAGGATACTCCTGAAATAGCTATACTCCTGAATTCCTTGTATGCCTGAACTCAACATACATATGGAGTTCAGGTGTACTGAACATTCTCAGCCACATAAACCCATTTCAGGTGTATTTTCCTCAAATCATCAAAATGAACAGTAGAAACTTCTCAAAAAAGACAAGCAACATATAAACTTAATAAACAAACAAAATAAAGTAATTAAAAAAAGTAAAATTACAAAAAAAGGAGAAATTAGGGTTACCTCATCTATAGTCAAGTTCTTCCATAAGGCTTCGTGAGAAGGAAGAAGTGGGTAATTCCTTGTAGCATCCATGGAATAAGAATTAGTCATGAGCAAAACCGTTTTGTCTCTGAGAATAAAACTTTTCTTCACTCAGAACAATAAAATAAAACAAAAAATGGGCTATGGGAGTTATTATTTTGAACCCCAAATGACAGTATGCCTGAACTAGCTATACGCCTGAAATCCAACGTATGGCATAGATCAGGCATACCTACAAAAAATATAAAAAAAAATCAAATTAAAAGCAACCAAAAAATTAGTCCAAAACAAAAATACATACAAATAAACAAATAAATAAAAAAAAGAACCATAGTAACAAAAGAAAAAAGTCATCATCAATAAAAAGAATTAATAAACAAAAGAGTAAAATAAATAAAAAAAGGGCACAACACAAGAACAGTACAAATGTCATACAAATACAAATACAAAGATTACTAACTTCCAACATTTATTTTGCTGAAATGGATTCCATACCTGTTTGTTTGGAACCGTTCACCACTACCACCATCAAATTTACGTACATACTCGTCTCTCTCCCCCCAGAAGAGCAAGCCATCTGGGCTGACAAAAGCAAACTCAGAAATACTCTATCATTGTCACAACATCACCTCGATTGGCCTCTCCTAGAAGTGGTCATGTCTTTCTGGGATCCGATAGCCATGGTTTTCCGCTTTGGGAAGCATGAATTGGCCCCCACCATCGAAGAATTGGAGTCTTTTTTGAATCTCAAACACTCTCATCACGCAGAAGCAATCTTTCCTGTACATAAGAACAACTACTTCAAAGACTTCCAATCTACTCTTAATGTGTCAAAGACCTTTCTACCTAAAGAAAATTTAGGGGATTATCTTTATTACCCGTTCGACCTCTTATTGGATAGAGGTTAGGAAAAGGTAGGAGATTTCTCAGATCCAGCTAGATATAAGGCTTTCACATTGACAGTTTTGGGCCAACTTCTCTGTAGTGTCATAGAGCAGCTGTCTGAAGGGAAGACATTAGCACCCATGATTATTGCAGAAACCGCATTCAGTCTATCTCATTATGCTCGGCACCACAAAGGTCGATTATATGGCTGCCCAGCCTTTATACAAGCATGGCTTCGAGGACACATCTCCTCATTACCCCTGTTTACTCCTCGTCAAAATCCATCGATCCCAACCCTTTCAGGGAAGAAAGCGGTGGTAGATTATTAGGATCTGCTAACTAAGTTGTTCTCTGAACATATCACTTGGAAGGCTAAATGGCATAAGACACATTATCCACATCTATTCTCAAAGAACCACACTTACATGGTTCTTATAGGGCTGCACCAGAGCACACCATAAGTACCAATCCGGGTACTTCGTCAGTTCAACCTCTGTCAAGACTTGTTCAACTTTACCACCACTTATGCATACATCTACAAGCTTGATTACAAGACACCTCATTCAGTTTGGTCTCAACTAACTATCCTTTGGGATACTTCGCATACTTGAGCACCAAGGCATTGGCCCTTGATATCTACCAAGATGCCTGAAACATCTCCTCCTTATGACTCATGGATCCTCAACCTTATATCTACACGATCATTAGGACCAGCCATTAATCATCCAAGCAAGAGGGTTCGGTCTGATGAACCTTCCACTTCACAAGATAGGACCTCTCACTTGGAATCAAAGTTAGAACAAGCTCTTCAAGATCTAGCAAATGAACAAACTCGACATTGCCAAACATTTCTAATTCTCGAGATTACCTGGACTGCCCTCAAGGAAGTCTGGACATCTCTCGAGTTGGAGTTTACCCTTCATGCTGAAGCGGAGATCTCTAGAGATACTCATCAGGAAACAAATAACACTCTAACTGAGCTGGTCAGCACATTAAGAGGAGAACTCAATGATGTTAGGGTCTCCCACACCAATCTGGACATTGAGCTACAACACAGCAACACCATTGCTTTCCTAAAAATAAATTGGAGACTAGAATGGGTTCAAAAGTTGAGAGGATAGATTTTCTCCCTAGGCTACGAACCGATCAAAGCTCCACCACCACAACCTAGAGTCCCAGGACTCTGAACTATGTATTCACTTTCTTTATATTTTATTAAAAGGTCTATGAACCTTGCTTTTGTATCCATCCATGTACTTTGTTTACAATTGTTCTTAATATATAAAGCTTTAGTTTTATTCCCAAAACCTGAGTTCAACAGTTGGACATGAATGCATTTGTATGGTCTATCATTTGTCTAAATATTTTTAGCTCATAACATATAGTCAAAATTCACAATTCTAAACTAATAAATAATATATTGTCAACAAAATAGCACCACTTGAGACAAGACTATAGAAGAAGAAGAGGAAGGCATAATCCCGCAGCACCATGGTAAGAGAACTTCTAAAGATAACTAATATTTCATCTTCCACAACTCCCGAGGTTTCTACTATGAATCCTCCCCATTCTCAGGTTGATTCTAGTGATCAACTAACACCACGACAAAAGGCTGAACTAGAAAGGATGTTGGAAAACTTCATGAACAAACGTGGAGTTTCTTCCTCAATTCCCCCATTGACACAAGTACATACATCTGTCCCTCCTCAAAGTCAAGGGCAAACCTCCACAGAATTCAAGAAGGTACTCCATGAGTACCTAAACACCACAGGAGGTCCTCTAAACCCTCCTCAGTATTCATCCCTTAAAGCTTTATTGAAACAAGCTCAAAATTCCAACTCGGTGGAACACTTAGAAAAACCTCCCATCTTCACCACTACCCCCAACCTTATCTCCACCGAGTTTCAAAAGGCGAAGGAACAACAAAGGGTGGAAAAGGCGAAAGAAGTTTTAATATCTTCCCACTCAGACTAGACAGAGGCCAAAATAGCCAAGATGGTTAGTGAGATTGAACTCTTGAAAGGAGGGCAATTCCCACTAAACATGGATTTTGAGGACTTATGCCTATACCCAGGGGGTAACTTGCCAAGTAATTTCTAGATGCCCAACATGGAAAGATACGACGGCATAGAGTGTCCTAAGATGCACTTGAGGATGCACTATAATGCCATGTTCTAGTGGGGACAAGATGATAGAGTCTTGGTACAGATGTTTCCAAGAAGTCTAGAGAAGGATGTAGTCAAGTGGTTCGCAAGTCAAGATAAGAGGGATGTGGGTACCTGGAGAACCTTGACCAAGGCCTTCCTTGAACATTTCTAATTCAACTTAGAAATGTTACCCACCTGAGAAGAAATTGAGGGGATGCACCCCCAAGATAATGAAGGGATCAAGGACTATGTCTACCGATGGAGGCAGAGGACATCCAACTTAAAGCACCCAATGTCAAAGGAAGACATGATCTCAACATTTTTAAAAACCTTGGGCCCAACATACCAATTAATGCTTCTCACGGTATCCACTGGCAATTTTACTGATGTCATCAACAAAGCCACCCGTGTCCAACTAGCCATCAGGGCAGGCCTTGTCACAGAAGCAGCAACAGTCTCCCCAAGTACAAACAAAGCGGTTCCAAGAAAAGCCATAGTGACTTGCCCTAAGAGCAATACTGTGTAGACAATTGAAATACCCATACCCATTCAAAGTAACGGGTACCACCATCAGCAAGCAACAAACTTTCCAATAGTAGTTTAACTCCCTGTAGAGGCACAGTCAAAGCTGCCACCAAAATTCATGACTATCCCATTTGAAGAAAGAAGGAAGAGAAGATTCACCCCCTGACTTATTCATACAAGTACGTTATAGACTATCTTGTGAGTAAGGGGCTCTTACAACTTTTAGAGCCAAGACCCCCTCCAAGCCCTTTGCCTCCCAGGTGTAATGCCATAGAATATTACCCATTTCACCAAACACCAGGTAATTCCACAGACAGGTGTTTCACCCTCAAACATTACATTCAAGATCTCATAGATGAAGGGAAGGTATCTTTTGGTCCTCCCTCAAACAACCCACCCAGTTCCAACATCCTTCAGAACCCCCTTCCATCTCACCCTCCATCTAAGGGAACTAATATGATAGAGGTAGGGAGCCAAACCTTCAACCCTGTAAGCTTCATCACCAGAATTAGTGATGAAAAACCCATTATAATCCTCCTGGAAGAAGACCATGTGCTATACCTCGACCTTGTTGATCCCACTAACCTTGCTACAGAAGAAATACTATCCCTGTGGAAGACCCCAAAAGAACTGCTCTCACTGCTCCCTCTGGATAATGAGCTAAAGGCTCTAGTCATGGAAGCTCCCATCAGAGCAAAACCCCTAACCTGCGACTCTCCATATACTCAAACCTACTACATCCCTCCGCCAACACCAGAGCCTATCCCACCATTCTTTTATACCTTCCCATCTCATACCCCTTATCAACCACCATTCACAAATATGCCCCTTGTCATAAACATTTCCCCACCACCCGCAGAAACACATGAGTACAACAGAGTTCCTTACAACTATGAAGAGGGGGTAGGAGAATCTTCTTCAAGTCTGTCAACAGAAGAAATGGAAAATCTCATGGGTCTTATCACCTGGTTAAGCAGAATCATGGAACCAGCCATTAGCAATCTATGCCAAGATTTTGTCTTAGAGAAAGGAAAAACAGGGTCAGAGTCAAAAAAGACAACGCAATAAGAGAAAGAACAAGAATCAGCAAAATAGAAGAGAATCAAGGAAGAAGAAGAAAAGAAAGAAAATGAGATATTTGAGCCCATGATCTGGAGGTCTTGCTTATTCTTGGTGGAGCAATTGGCCAAAACTCAGGCCAATATTTCTATCCTAGGGCTTTTAGTCACATCAGCCCCCCACAGAGACAAATTCTTGAACATCTTCAGGAAGACTTTTGTTGATGCTACAATAACTCCAGATCAGCTAGAAGGTATGGTTGGGTGGATAGCCATCCCTCGGGTCATTACCTTTGTAGAAGAGGAAATCCCAGAGGGGAATACGCACAACCAGGCATTGTACATTTCAGCCCATCATCAAGACATGTACATCCCCTTGATTTTGGTAGATAATGGATCTGCATTGAACATATGCACCACAGCCACCTTGGAATCCCTCTCCATCCTGGTACAAAGTCTCCACCCGAATTCATGTGATATCAAAGCCTTTGAAAACACTATAAGGCAAGGTTAAGGTGAGGCCGACATACCCCTCATCATGGAGGGAAAAATGTTCAATGTATGCTTCCAAGTGCTTGATATCCCATCATCATTCACCATGTTACTAGGTAGGCCCTGGATACACCAAGACGGGGATGTACCCTCATCTCTTCATCAGAAGGTTAAATTCATTATAGGAGATGAAGTAGTAACCCTAACAGCAGACAGGGATGTACTCACCACGGTCGGCTAGAGGGTATTGCAGGTGCAGAATCTCCAGGAACCTTAGACCTATACCTCCTATTAATTCAAGATGGTTTACACTAAGGAGGAAGCAAAAGAACAAAAAAGGAAAGCTGAGATCCTTCCCCTAAAGTTCAGGATGATGGCCAAGATGAGGTTTAATCTAGACAAAGGTTTGGGCAAATATCTACAAGGCAGAAGAGAATCGATAAAGGCAGTCTGCAAACACTCTCGGACCGGCCTAGGTTTTAAACCAGAGCTTAAGCATTAGGGCAAGAAACAAAATAGGGTTAGTTTCTAGATCCCTGAAAAAACCTCCATGACCTTAAAGTATCCAGAAGACCTCAACCTTAAAGAAATCCAAGACCTCATTCCTCCGTGGGCAACACCGGAAGTCAACCCAAAAAACTCATATGAAGCAACTCCTTTGTTTATCCCTCCTCTTGAAAATTTCAAGTCACCAGTCAACCAAAGCCTAGTTCAAAAATTTTGTCCACCCCCACAACATTCCGATGCATGTCAGCATATTCTTTCATTCAACACTTTTCCGTTTGTCCTTGAGATTGGTGAGAGTTCTACTCCCGCCACCTCAGAAAATAGGGAAGACAACCTGATCTCTTTAAGCTTACTCTCCCTGCTGTGCAATATCAGGGAGGCACTCCAATAGTTAATTCCCAACAGAGAGTTGGATTTAAATGAGATCGACCTCACCCAGGTCACCTAGCATGAAGATGGAAGTCTGTCAAGCATCCTAGAGCAGCCCAGTGTCACGGACTCAGCTTCTCCAAGCTCCAGAGACCGTGCGGCACTCGTGCTACTCCCGCTTGTAGACGAGTCAGCC
>JAOXJP010152582.1:0-13075 GCA_025762735.1 Platanus orientalis | reverse complement strand
CGTTTACGAAGAGGAGGGTGTAATGACCCCAATTTTCACAACCTTATTTAGGCATGAAATTGGACCACTATTAAACATGGTTCATAAACATTCATTATATATGTTTTTTCTTTTCACTTTTATCTTAACTTGTAAGATCACTTAGAAACTTAACCTTAAACTCACTATATGCAGCAGAATATTAATCAATTATCACTAACATCATAAACTTAAAGGTGCAGCGAAAGTAAGCTATAAATATAAACCATCTATAATATTAGCTTTCCATTATCTCAAATAAAACATAAAACTGTAAATCTTAAAGTCTAAATTTTAAATTTTATACAGTTTATTGTAAAGTCTAATACAAAAAAAAAGTTTGAAAATGAACTAAAATAACTAAAAGAGAAAGTATCAACCACATACCTCCCTTTCAACTTTTAGGCAGCCCAAGTAACATACTTGCATTAAACATCACTTGGAAAAATGGTATGGATAGGTGAAATTCACGGTTTGTAAGTAGTTATACAGAACCTACTACAGAAACTGAATGGGTAAAACATGAATCTTTTCATATAAAATACAAAATATATATCTCTATGTTGAATATGTTAAAGTCATTATGTAATTTATCAATTTCATTCCAAGTTTAGGTGATAGGTTATGAGTATTATATATAATGAGTGAACCTATGAGTGTCTAGTGTGGAGACCATCACCATAATAAGGAAGAGGTTCAAGTGCTACAAACTAAGGCATATCAAGCAAAGAACCAAAGAAAAGCCAAAGAGAAGTTCAAAGGAAGAGCCACATCATCATCTTCGAGCCCGAAAGGTAAATCAGGTATAAAACCAAATGGGTATTGTGTGGCTACTCTAAGAGACCCCCAAAGACCAAAGTTTGATCCTAGGAAGGCATTAAGACCAATGTATGACCCTAGGTGCAATTGCTAAAAAACCCCCCATTAGAAAATGAGCCGAGAAGTGGGTATGGACATCTCAACTTAAAATGACCATAACTTTTGATCTTGACGTCCGCTCGGAACCCACGAGTATTCAAAATGATCGGCTCGAAAAAATCTTTTCAAAAATTTTAAAATCGATTACGCTTTTAGCAATCGATTGAGACAAATCAATTGCGAAAAGCGCAATTGGTTTTGGTACGAGTTTTGACAAAATTTTCTCTAAACTCATAGGGCCAAATCGGTTTTAGTATGAGTTTTGAAAAATTTTCCAAAACCCTAAACCGATTTCAAAAAGCCAAATCGGTTTGGAGAGCATTTTTGGCAAAAAAAATTTACATGAAATTTTAAGAGCAAATTTTGAAATTTGAACCTTGTTTTGGTTCATCTAAAGGCCTAAAATGCCTCTGTATTTGCCATATGTCTATCCTAAGGCCATGGGTACTCCTCTAAATTATAAAAGACAATTTTTTTCATTCTAAACCTAAGCATTCAAAATATTCAAGGGATTTAGAAAAAGGTTTTCAAAGGGATTAGCAAAGGGGAAAAAAGGGTTTTTGGGTAAGAAGAAGAGCTCTACAAGCTCCACTCTCTCTACACTTTCATTCAAGATTCTAAGCTTTCAAAGGAGAAGAAGAGAGGTGTTTGTCTCTCTCTTGTAGCCATAAAGGAGGGTTCCTTTGCAAGAGAAGAGAGGAGAAAGATTAAGGACTGTGCTCCTACATCTCCAAACATACAAACTCCCAACCTAAAAGGTTGAGGTAAAGCTTTTGTCTATATTTTGGAATTTGTTTACATTGTAAGTAGTTTGTAGTTAGCTTTTGCTTATTGTATATATATACCACTACTCTACATGTGAATCCTTGGAAAACCATTACAAGAGATAAAACTCTTATGAGCCTCACTTATATTTGCCTATTTTAGAGGCCATACTTAGTTGTGTGATTTACATGCATACTTGCTTTCATTAGAGACATTCACACAGTCCCTTGGTATTGAGTAGAGATAATTCACTTGGTATATTTGGCTAGCTGAGAGTCATTCTCTACATTGGGACATTGGTTCCCTTACTTGAGATATTGCCCTTCTTATGCTTCACTTATATTTTCCTATATATAGGCTTGCTTAGATATGTGACTACTTGTTTACTTGCCTTCTCTAGAGGTACTCTCACACACACCCTTGTGCAGAGGTAAAGACTATTCTCTTGGTATATTTGGCTAGTGAGAGTCATTCTCTATATTGGGACTTAGTTTCCCTTAGTGACCATATTGGTGTACTTGGCTACTGAGAGTCACTCTCTACATTGGATTTTGTTTTCCTTGATTAACTACATTGATATATTTGGTTAGTTTGAGAGTCATATTGTATTGGGACCTTGTTCCCTTACTTTAACCATATTTACCATATTAGGTTATTGAGAATCATATTAATAGTTTACCATTGATCCCTTGAGTCACTGGTCAGAGACACCGTGTGATGGATTGTAAGCCCTTGGCTCAAAGACAACCAAGGCCATGTTTGTTGAAGACACCAAGTATGTAGTTTAAGGTTTGCCTATATACCTTATCCCTTATATCATCGGTTAGAGATGTCGGCTGACAAATTGTAAGACCTTGCCTTAGAGACAACCAAGGTTGTGCCTGCCAGAGACACCAAGCACAAGACTTAGAAAGGTGAGCTCAATACCTTGTAATCTTTGTAAAAGTTTAATTAATAAAATTTAGTTAAAGTGGACGTAGGCCCCGGTGTGGCCGAACCACTATAAATTCTTGTATTGTGGTATGTGATCTTTGTGAGATTGTTCTTTACATTTCTATACTTATAATCATAAGCATTTGAGCACCAAGCACATTGAGTGAGTTAAGTTAAACTGGAACATCACTAACTAACTCACCTAATTAAGATTGGGGTAAAAGGAATTAAAAAAATTAAAAATCTAATTAAATCCTATTCACTTCCCTCTAGGATTACACACTTAGCAATTTCAAGGTGCATAAGTGGGGTCAACTCATTCTCAAGCTTCAATGATTGCAAATAGGAAATTTAAGTGCTCATTCATGGAGACCATTTATTTGGATGAATGAAGTGTTTTTTAGCTTCATTCGCCGATGATTATTCATGACAAATGACTTGGAGCTATCCATTCATGAATTTTGTATTTCAATAGCTTGTAGAGCTCAAGAATTCCCAACAGCCTTTCTCTTTTTCCCTTTATAAAACCCTTAAACCATTAGGCTTAAAAAAGAAAAAAAAATGCTCTTTTATATACGTTGTACCTCACTATAACCCTTGGATGAGAATCATCTAAAACAACAACAAATCTAGATAGTGCATATCAAATTTGAAATGATCCACCCAAGTTGGAGCACTCCACCAGTTTTGGAGTGCTCTACTAGGAGAAACTCTAAAGGAAATAGAAGTCTCAAGAGTTGGTAGAGCACTCCATTTTGGATTGCCCAAACTAACCAGTGTGAGACTGTCAGTTTGGTTGGATTGTTCTAACTCTATTTTGGAGCACTCCAACTCACTTGGAGTGCTCCACCTTCCATGGTTTTTTATAGAATGCCTCTAAGGCACTCGTCAACCACTTAGGTAATGTGTTAAGGGCCCTTGAGGGTCTCTAAGTGTATACCTACCCTCTTTACCTTTTGTGAATGCAAAAAGATGTGAACAATGTGAAAATATTGTTTTGGCCCTCACATGATTCTAGCTTTCTTCCTTGGAGCTTTCTTGGTCTTCGAAGATGGTCTTCATGCACAAGTGACACAAGAACCTCATAAAATCTAACATGAACAAGTCAAGCCATAGTCTATCAACCCATGTATTTTCCTACTCATGGAATTTACAACATATACATTTATAGTTTATATGTCTTCCTTGTTAGGATCTTGGAAATCCCCATTTGAAACTTGTTATTTATGTTTATTTAGAGGTTTTTTGTTGACTAAGACATATAGATTCACCAATGTTTTCTCAAAAAGATCTACAAATTGATTTCTACAAATCTTCACATGAGATTTGAAGTGTTTTGAAATTATGTTTCATTCCATACTAGTATATGAATTGAAAACATTTCCAAACTCATAGTTTTGTATGTGATCTACAAAAGGGTTAAGCATCTTGTATTATGCTTTTTATTGTCTTTGATTATGTGATTTGATATATCAATGTATGATTGAATAAGTATAGTTGAATTAGATATTCGACATATGAATATGTTTTCCATCGATTAATATTTGTTTCAATGATTTGAAATATGAGATTATGGAATTATGTATTATTTATCTTATGGGAACTCATAAATTGTATGCCATCATATATTGAATTTCAATCAGAGTTATGTGTTTTGATTTCGGGGACCCGTCATGGGTTACACATATATGACCCCCGCCATCTGGGAAAATGAAGGGCCACCACTCATAGGGCAACATGTAAGGCAAGGACCCTTTATGGGTTGTTATTCGACCCTTTATAGGTTGTAGAGACCCTTTATGGGGTTGTGGAGACCCTTTATGAGTTGTTCTTTGACCCTTTATGGTTGCAAAGACCCTTTATGGGTTGTTATTCGACCCTTTATGAGTTATGGAGACCTGTTGTAGGTTGTGGAGACTCTTTTATGGGTTGTATATTTAGAGACCCCTTTGGGTTTCCATATTGTATATGATTTGTATATTAGAGATCCTTAAGGATTGCTATATGTATATGTTTTGAAAAAGAAAATTTAGATTTTGGAGATCCCTATCGGTTGTTACACGTGTATGTTTTGATAAAGAAAATTAGATTTCCATATGTGTTTTGATATGTTTAAGAACTGTATGTGTTCGGTTTTGAAAGATGATTGGCATAAATGTTGTTTGAAAAGTGATTAAATGTATATGTATGTTCAAAATGATTTGTATGTAGTTTTGAAAACATATTTGCAAATCTCCATATGTTTTGATTTCATACTCATATTAGTTCTTGGCTTGGCTTTGTTCTGTTGAGTGTTTTGTATGATTACTTACAAGCCCATTAAGCTCACCCAACTTTTGTTGGAAATAAGTGTCCTAACAAAGCCATTCACATAAAATTTAAGTGTGATTAATTAATTATTTAAATAATAATAATTAATATTCTATCATCACATAAATTTGTTCCTTTATATAGGTAATTATTTGATCTCATGAGATGAGATAGGTGGTCCTCCGGTAACATAGTAGGATGTCAGACACATTGGTATGTGTGGAGAGATCTGATTATCCAGTTCTTATAGACCTGAAAGTTTGTAGCTATGGGTGATGCTGGACTCATCATTTATAGGGTTGTTACATATAGAGCTACCATATGATGAAGTGATGTAATCTGAGTCACTAGAGTGAGACTCTAAGCTCACATGTGAGTGTATTATATAAATGCATTAAAGGGATATATTGTGAACACATTTGGAAAAACATCACTATTAGGATTAGTGTTGTTCATATTTACAGACTCGTCCTCAAACCTGAGGGGTTTGTATTTCTTTAAGTTGTTATGTCAGTTATTTTGAGCTACCAATCAATGATGCCTAATTGGAGGCTATATCATGGGTAGTTTAGATAGCTTACATGATACTTGAGAGGATGCAAATGCCTAACAAGGAATCCACTGCCCTTAAGTGGGAAAATATTCAGTTTAGGAAATACGTGATTTAATTGGACATGAAAATCTAGCACTAGTGGTTCTTGATGAAGTGTTTGTCAAATGTTTTCAAAATTATATTATAATGTATATATTTAATTTTAAAAATGATTTTATCAAATAAATGTTTTTAAATGTCCAATTGATTCATTAAATTCCTAATGATAATGTTCTAACGACCATAGGGATTAGACGGTGACTATTTTATCATCCTAAAGGTCATTAAGGAATATTGTGAAGTGGAAGGACATAATTGTGAAATATTTGTAAAGAAAGGCATCATTGTTATTTTCTTATCTTTGGGAGTTCAATTGCAATATGTAACAAGGATTATTGCAATTAGTGGTGTACCAGTTTATAATTAACGAAAGATAGTGTCCTTAATGCAGTTTGACTTAATTAAGGATACAGGATCCTACAACCTAAGGATAAGAATCCCATAAGGATCACACACCCCCTAGGGTTACTTTGGATTCTCAAATACTTTATATATAGAGGTACCCACGTTTAGATAGGATCCTATAACTTTTTTGGAAGTGGGAGAAGCGTAGAGAATTCTAGAGTAAGTGTGGATACTTTGGAGACCGGGTCAGATTGGATTCTTGTGTCCGGTTAATTCATTGAGGTAATTCTAAACTTCCTTTAAGATTAGATCTCATAGATTTATATAGTGATCATGAAAAAACATATTTAGATATGTGATTGATTAATGAACTTTACTAATTTTAATGTTCAAGAATGGTAATCTTCCTTAATCTATAACCCTTCTAGAGTTCATGCCAAAGGGATTTTTTAAGAGTGTGTGGCAGTCCATATTCTTGTTATCTATCAAATACATGAGGGAAACACATTTGAAGATGATAAAAACATAAGTTTGATGACACAGTCACCTCAAATCACAAAGAGAAAAAACCAAAGGATGGCAATTACATAGTTCATTTGAAAGAAGTTCTACATCGTGTATGCCTATTTATGTTATGTATTAGCCTAAGGAGGTTCACTTAGCCTTTGCCAATGCCTTGGTAGAATTGGAGGAGTAAAAAAGGAAAATCCTTGTCAACCATAAACATGAACCATGTGTATCTTGCATGGTCACCTTTACTAATAAGGATCTTCAACAAGGTTCTCGTCCACACAGTAGGGCTCTCTACATCACTAGATACATTAGAGAGAACAAGATTTGGTGTATCTCCTTGATTATGGATCAGCAATAAACATCATGTCTATCCACACAATGAGGAAAATCAGCATCACCATTGATGAACTTATTTGAACAGATTAGTGATTCAAGGCTTCAACCAACGAGGCATCTGGCTACCAGTATGATTAGGCTTAAACTCTTTATTAATAGAACTCAACCATGACATTGACTGTAATACCTCGTACCACCTTTTTTACTTGATTATCCATGGTTGCATGATATTGGAATTATATCATCCACATTGCATCAGTGCTTTAAGTACTACCAAGACAAAGTGCAAAAGAAAGCTATCATTGAAGACCAACCTTTCATCAAAGTCGAGTCCTACATCATTGATACTAAATCTTACTTAGAGAATGAAACTATTTCAAAAGCTCTCCCATTTTCAATACCTTCCTCTAACAAGATTCATCTTAGCAAGGGGGAGGGAGTTCAGAGCTTCAATGTTGAACTCTACTCCTTTTAGGGGCTGGAGATAAAGACTTTGTAAAACCAAAGCTAATGGAGTCATTAATTCATATGCCAGTTACACAATTAACTCTAGTGCTCCAATATGTACCCAAATCTCATTACAAGAAGGACAATCTCTATTTAAGAAAACACCTACTGAGAAGAAACTAGTTCTCTCCAAAGATCACTTAAAGATGTTGGGAAAAAATTGACCATCCCAATTGCACCACCCGCCAATCCAACTACCTCAAAGTTATTTTATAAGAAATTTGTTAAGGGATATATCCACAACAACAAAAGAAGCCATTACTTTTAGGGCCACTCCAATTGCAACATCCACAGCCAAAGGAATTAAAGAGGATGATGGATAGTATGATACAAATATTTGATGTTTTTAGAAGTCATGACCTATAAAAAGGATGAAGGAAAATTGTTAGGGTACCTTTCCCCAGAACTATAAGTTGGAACAAGGTTGAGTGAAGGCCATTGCAAAATGAATAAGGCCACAAGATTAATGCCCAAAAATTGAGATAGGGTTGGTTTGCACAACATTAAACCCAATAGAATATGGAAAGGAAAAAAGTTTCCATATACATTTTCATAATTATCCTAACAATAAGATAATAATATCAACATGTGTCTCTATCTCTAATTGAATGAGAGAATCAATCCTATTAAGCATGCTAAAAATTTGTCAACAAAAATTTCATGTATGTAATAAACACGAAAAGTGAAAAAAAATTATAATTATTGAAAATATGAAAGTAATTCTCTTTGGTTACCCCCTTTAAACAAGTATAGACCTATGATTAACAATCAGTGCTGAAGATGAGAATTTGACGATATATTCTCTTCTTCCCAGGCTTTGAGCTTTATTGTCTTTGAAGAAAACATTGTGGCATTACACTTAGGGATGGATATGTGGCATATTTCTAAGAACACAAGAAGTTTTATTTTCTCTAGGTACAAACTATAGTCAGTGGAGAGACTAGAAAGAATGTCTTATTGCGTTAGACGGGTGGAATGCCATTGATATCCTTTGGAATTTTGAAGCTTTGACTTGTCTCTAGGGATTTCTCTTGTTTGAAGTCTTCAAAAAAAAAAACCCCTTGAATGTAATGAGGAAGTATTTATAGAGTTTAAGGTGATATTCATCCATACCCTTTATTGGGTGTTAATTGAATTTCTCTACCTTTTCTGTCCTGTAGTTTCTTCATTTGGAGAGAACAATTTATTAAAATTTTATGTTCCTTTCTTGATATATCTTTCATTATTTTTCCAAATGAATCAATTTATTAAGATACTTCTTTATGTGGGGCCTATGGATGGAAAATTTTCACCTCATTATCAATTCAACTTGATTCCTTGGTTTCACTGATCTGGTTCAACCTAGGTTGGTTTTTATATACTAATGAACTTCCTTGGGGACGCTCCTCGCACCACTGTGGTACCTGCCAAATGACCTTTAATGATCAAGTTAGTAGGATTTATATTTGTTTGGATAATGTTTAGCTAAGTTACCTCAATTTTCCAAGATAGGGGTTGAGGGATCCTCCTTTGCGGTTGGTGTTATGATCCTTCTTATAGAGCTTGATGGATCTTGATCCCATTCTCTTAGGGATCAAGGTCTCAACTTTATCCTTAGAATCTTGGAAAGTTGAGATAGTATTGAATTTGAATCACTTTGACCACTTCTGGATGAGTTATTGAAGTTAAACTCATAAACGAATCTTTTGTTGATCATATCTTTGACCTAAGGATGGGTCTGTTGTCCTAACTGTGCTAGAATCACATAGCTTAACGTGTTCAATTGTAAATCTGCATGCAACTAACGTATCAAGATGCCTCAAGTCTGGCTTGATCTGCATGAGATTTTGATTTAGTTTCGTCTAGTCTATTCTAGAGCAAACCAGTCTAGGGTCAGGCCCAGTTTGGAGTTAACAGTTCCATGGTTGGTCCTGGCCTAGAATTTACACTTGGCTGCGTTCTATTGGTGGGATTTTTTGCCCACTAGAATTTCCCCCTAGTTCCTTAATTGTTGAGTAATAATAATGAATGGAGAATTGTGTTGGCTTCTCATTCCTTTTGTCTCAGCATTGATATTGACAAACGTGTGCCTGGAGAGAGAGATCCTTAAAGTCCTTTAAGGTGACTTGAGGTCGGCGAGCTGCAATTGCTTCTTCTTTGAATTTTTATCCTAGAATATATTTTTACTTGGAGTCTTAATGAATAACTTGACAGTCTTCTTGCCTGCTTACTTATGGATGGAGAGTTACGTTTCTGTAATAATGATGAGGAACATCATTTGGTGTTTCAGGGTGCATTGAGTTGTTCGTTGAAATGACATCAATGCCTCTTAGTTTGTCCCATTTTTATTATAAATCCTTCCTTCCAGCTAGGGCTTTCAAGCTGTTTTGTATTCTTGAATTATTATTTTAGCACTATGTCTTCACCAAATGCTCCTTCTGATAACTCTGGTCCCATCAAGGATCTTCCCACTTGGTGACCAAGCATCTAAGAGGGTGACCAGGTGGTGAGAGCTGTCAAATCTGCTCTAGAGAGTGAAGAGGTAGTAATGGCAGTGGCCGAGGGGATGAAACTTCTGTGAGATAGGGAGCATTTAGAGGTGATGACCAAGAAAGAGGTTGTCGCCCTTGCTCTTGCACTCAGTGTGAGGGTAAGCTTCATCTTTTATGTACTCTTTGTTTTACTTCCCTACATTATATATATGTTTAGACTGTAAGTGGTTTCTTAGGCTTCCAACACTACTACCGAGTTGGTTTGGAAATTCCGTCTTCATAGTACCAGCAACAATAAAGTGTGTGGAGAATATGCAAGCCTTTGGAGATTGCTAGAGGAGGATTGACGAGTCTCCAAAGGAATCCATGCCAAGTTGTGCCCTTCACCAGCACTGGGAAAGGGAGGAGCAGAGAGATGAGGTTGTCCAACTAAGGAGAAGGCGAAGGAGGACTGACAAGGAGAAAAATGGAGCTATGGATGGTCTACCAGATGCTACCCTAGCTTCTTAAGGGTTTTCATATTTGTCTATGAAAATCCTTTTTTTACCTCTTCTGATCTTCTTCCCATTCCATTCCCTTTTCTTTTTGTTTCTATTGTTCTTCGACCAGCTTTAAGGCTACTGGTTTTTATCTTTCTTTTTTTTGTATATAAAAGTAATCTTTTTTTTTTTTTTCTCTTCCTCTCTTTTTTTGTTTGTCTTCCATCATAAAAGTCTTTCTAGAGTGATTTTTTGCATGTAAATGGTTCCTCTAATGGTATAGCAAATGAAAAATGTAGTCTTGAAGAATGAGTTATTCCCTTTCTTGTATATATCGTATGGCTTATAATCCTTTATGACTTTGAATGGAAGACTTGAGATTTTTCATTTAAGTATATGATGGTTGATTGTTTGCTTTTGTAAGAGAAATTGTTAATTTTGTGATGGGTGTGGACCCAACTGAGGGTCCTTTATAGATGAGACCTTTCATTTCTACTAGGACAAATGAAATATCTTTTGTGGAGTTTTGATGCCTGATAAGTAGGGCTTATATGGTTCGGTTTGAGGAGGTTGATATTTTACCTGTTAGAGGGTTCTTGTGCCTAGGAAGTAGGGCTTGAAGTGCTTTGAAGCTGATTTTTTTGCTCCCCTTATCGAAGCTAACTTTTTATGCGTAGTTGGTAGGGCTTACATTACTCCACTTAACGAAGCTAATCTTTGTGCCTAGCTCGTAGGGCTTACTTTGCTCCTCTTAACAAAGCTAATCTTTATGCCTAGCTTGTTGGTCTTGTTTTGCTTCACTTAACTAAGCTAATTTTTGTCCCTAGCTTGTTGGGCTTGTTTTGCTCAACATAACAAAGCTAATTTTTCTAACTTAGGAGGGTTGCTCCCAAAATTAGGGTTACCTAGCTGTTTGATTCTAGGATTTTTTTCTCCAACCAGACTAAAGCCTATTTTTCCTATTCTAGAAGGGATATTTTGCTGCTTCCATAGTCAAGAGTGCCTAGATGTTCGATTCTAGGAATTTTGCTCTAACCAGACTAAAGCTTGTTTTTCCTAACCCAGAATGGCTATTTTGCTGCTTTCATGGTTAAGAGTATCTAATTGTTTGATTTTCGGACTTTTGTTCCAACTAGACTAGAGCCTGTTTTCCAACTTTAAGTTGGTTTTGAGGCCTTGTACCTTGATTTTAATCTTTTTTTAGAAAAGATAAAATAAAATGGAGATGAATAGTATTTTATTGATGATATTTTCTTAAATGAGTTTCATTCTAGAATTTGGAGAGCTGTCTTCCATCTAATGTTTGGAGTTTATACACCCCTAGTTCTCCTTTCTCATGGATCAGATTGGGTCCTTCCTAGTTTAGGTCCATCTTGCCTTAGCCTAGCTCCTTAGTGTTCTCAAAAACTCTTCTAAGGACTAGTTCTCCATCTTGAAATTTCTTCTTTTTGACCTTTTGATTGTGGTGTTTTCTAAGCTACTAATAGTAAGTTGCAATCCAGACTTAACATTTTTCTCTCTTTTCTTCCAGCAAGTCCAAGCATAGAGCCAATTGATCCTCGTTACTTAAAGTATTTATAAGTGTAGTTTGTAGTGTAGGTTCTTCTACTTTAGTCGGTATAATGGCTTCCATGCCGTATGCCAAGGAGAAAGGTGTTTCTCCGGTGGCTTTTAGTAGTACAGTTGTCCCATAATACTCACGATAGATCTTTGGTTCATCTTCCTTTAGTTGCACCAAAACATTTTTTAAGGCAATCCAATATCGTCTTGTTGAACACCTCTGCTTGGCCATTTGCTTCAGGATATCTAGGTGTAGAGTAGTGGTTGGATATACTATATTCTTCACAAAAAAATTTAAACTTCCTACCATCGAATTATTGCCCATTCTCTTGGGATTTTGAATCTAAATATTATGTGTTTTCAGATGGAGTTTTTAAGCTCTATCTGTCATGTCCCGAAATCCGAATAAGGAAATTGAGGTATAAATATGCAGAATCACACGTGCACGGTGTCGAAGATCTTGAAGTGTGACATTGGTGACCCTTTCCTTGCAGAATGAGTCCTTACTTAACTTACTTTATAAATTGCAGTGTATGAATTTTTTTCATTCTTTTTCTTTTTTTTATCCTAACTACTTAACATCAATTATCGAAATATAGCAGCGGAAGCATAACCATAAAGTAACATTTATTTAACATTTGCAGTGAAAATATAACTAACATCCATACCAGTCTACATTCTCCAACATAAGTAGTATCATCATATAGGGCCACCAAACAGGCCAATAACAAAAGTCTCTAACGAAACCACAAATATCTCACATAAGTCATAACTCAATAATCCCTATGTCATACATAAAGTGTGCTAGAAATAAAATGAATGGAAAGAAAGTAAATAAAATGGTCATCTCATCCCATGAACCATGTCTCGGAACTGAACCTTGCAAAGATCCCGTGCTACAGGGTGCCATCTAAAAGGGGGTTAAAAACATGGGTAAGCTATAAATCCCATGAGAGAACATACATAATGTTCCACAGAATAAATCGAGTGTCACGAGTGTGAAACAATACCAAATTAGAATGGTAAATATATAAAAGTCAAACCAACTACAACAATAATCATAATTTAATAAAAGTGCAGAACTAATAAGCCAAATCTACAAGAGTTTATAACTACAATCAATAAAGTGTGGCTCCTAGGGAAGGTGCAACATGTAATGTAAAGTTTACCTCAAAATACTTATAAATAAATAGGCCTTAGCACCTCTCAAATAAGTTGCCTTAGCTAATAGATATCAAAACAAATGCCTGCTTATAGAAGCCTAATGC